>JAVXUO010001637.1:0-25826 GCA_033065855.1 Escallonia rubra | reverse complement strand
CTCTCTCTCTCTCTTTCTCTCTCTCTCTCTCTCTCTCTCCTAAAGAGGAGAGACTTCATTTCACTTTCATTTCACTCTCTCTCTCGACGGCGGTAGCTATGTACGCGAGGAAGCACAACAAGAAGAGCGGTGACGACATGATTTACGGTGCAACCGATGAGCACGCCGGCGGCGAGCTCCATCACCTGGACGACCAAAATGGCCTTTTGCATGAGGAGGGCGATGAGTTCGGTAATGGGGAAAGGTTTGCGGGTGAAGAGGCCGCCCTTTTGAATGTAGTGACATGAGAGCATAGGGAGGTCAGAGTAATGAAGATTTCAGAATTGGGTGTTCCCGTGCAATAAATTATCAGAGTTACTCCCCTTTTGTGCCTTCCCATCATCAAATAATAGAATAAGACAATTCTTAACTTTTCTGTTTTGCAATCTTCAGAATCCAAATGGCTTTATCGCGTGTTTAGGTGAATTGATTGAATGCTAATTTGATGAAGTCAATGAAGATAAATACCCTCCAGCAGGTGCACGCGAGGGTTTTGGCGAATGGGTTTTTCTCCAACGTGTTTGTTCAGATGAATCTGGTCAATTTGTACGCAGTTGGTGGAGGGAAGGCTGGTTTGGCCAATGCACGCAACGTGTTTGATGAAATGACTGAGAGAAGTGTTGTGAGTTGGAACTCGATGCTTGCCGGGTTTGTTAGGTGCGTGCACCTGCTCTCCCTCTCTAAGCCAATTCGATATTCAAACAATTTCGATATTCAAACGTGTTCATTGCCGATCTGTTTTACAATTTCGATATTCAAACAACTCGCTTTCCAAAATTCAAAATTCAGATGCACTGGAACATGGTGAGAGAAAAAAGAGAGAGAGAGAGAAAGAGAGAGTCATAAATTGATGAGAGAAATGAGAGAGAGAGAGAGGAAACATAGAGAGTGTCAGAAATGAATGAGAAAAATGAGAGAGAGAAACATGTCAGAAGTATAAGAGAGAAAGGACAAAGAAAGAGGAAAAAAATCGTGTCTGCTTGCTCGTCTGCTACATAATGTAGCGGATAGAGCTGGAGGGTATTTTTGTCAAAAAATGGTCCGCTACATAATGTAGCGGATGGAGCTGGAGGGTATTTTTGTCAAAAAATTGTCCGCTACATAATGTAGCGGACGTACTTTAAAAAAAACGCAAAAAAAATATCTGGATCGTCCACAGATCGCGCGTGGACGGTCAGATCGCGCTAGCAACTTAACCCATTTTGCTAGCGCTCTCAACGGATCAGCCCCTATATATATATATATATATATATAGAGAGAGAGAGAGAGAGAGAGTACATACATGAGAACTCCTTCGCATCTTAGTTGCTTATTTTCGAATACTAGCTAAACTCTCACTTGACTAGTTGGAGAGATATGAGTTATACTTCTCTGAGCTTGATACGAGACTATTATACCATTTTTATAAATGTAGCTGTTAGGCTACTCATTTGAATGGTGGGTTTGATGGTTTAACTATTGTTATTCCCCAAACTAAGAGATTGAGCTAGACTGCACCTCGCTTATGCTTAAACTACTTGATCGTATTTACATTATTTTTATTATTATTTCCAACACCTTATGAAACTCATGTGATGAGTAGGTGAAAGACGCATGCTGAAAATCTGGAAATGCTTCCTCATAAGGCCTGACTTACAGGGCATCTTGATGCAGAATTTTTTGGAATTTACTGATGATATAAGCGATGCTTCTAGGGATGATGTAAAAGAGCTCCTAAAACAATCTGCTAAAACTTTTGAATCAGTGTTTCTACGTCAGCCGCAGGTGGCGTTGCTGACCTAAACTAGGCCGTCAACCATAGTTTTAAACTAATAAGAACTACCCGAGCACATTGTTAGCCAATCAAAAAATATAGTGCTAAAATGGTTGCCACCATTTATTCGGTCTGAAAAAGGATTATGAGGTTGCATATACAGTGAGACAAACTCAAAAGTTTTTGGCAATTCAATCTGGATGGAATCAAACCCTAACCATCACCTTGTGTTCCACTTGTTTAGATCATATTGAATCAATATTTTTTGGTAATTCACATCTTTTAGTTGAAAACTGGAAGCAATGAGATTCACATGGATGTTTATCGATCTCATGCTTGGAAATGGATAATCTTTTTGTTACAAAGTATGCTTGCATGAGAGTGTTGTATGGTTAATTATTTGGTAGTCTCCCTCAGGAATGGCTACTTTTTTGTAAGACGTCTGGAACTTATTGTCCTGGCACATAGAGCCTTTCTCTGAAATTTTATGTTTTTTTTTATACATTTATCATCAATTCAATTCACCTATTCAAATGAAGAATAAAGTTATTGTGCACATGTTTGATACCTGCTTTTTACGAGTTTAGAATATGGAGACAAGGTTTACAAGGAAATTCTTTCAGTACTAGTTAGCTTGAAACTATATATGATCTCGATTATAACATTTGTTGCATCTAACATTGCACAAAAAATTTGCTCCTTTAAGAACGGGAGGTCCACCATTAGACCAAAAGGAAAGCACCATTACATGCTATTCGTTGCCAAATTACTGTCAAGTTTTAGTACACACTAACGGTGTAGACACCCTATTTTTCTATGCCATATATATATATATATATATATATATATATATATGGGAGCTGATCCGTTGAGAGCGTGGGCAAAATAGGAGAAGTTGCAAACGCGATCTGACCGTCCATCCCGAAAGATGGACGGTCCAGATCGCGCCTTTTTCAAAACCTGTCAGACGTCCGCCATACAGTATGGTGGACGGGTTTTTTACCAAATTGCCCCTCCGCGCCTGTCCGCTACACAGTAGCGCGGAGGGCATTAATGTCCTGATGGGAGACAGCAAAAAGTCGTCCGCCATACTGTATAGCGGACGTCCCCTAGGCTGACACTTGTCAGGGCCTGTCCCGTCAGTTTTTTCGGCAATGACGGTTATCTTGTCCTTATCTGTCACGTCAACAGTGTCCGCTATACAGTTTAGCGGACGTATAGCCATCCGCGGTACTGTATTGCGGACGTTCAGTATACTTGCAAACGGCAGTAACTACGACACTCTACCTTCTACTCCACTCTTTCTACTCACAAAATATACACTTTCTACGCAATATCCACTCTTTACCACCGGCGTTGGCAAGCATATCGGCGACATTCCGGTGTTCAATATACCCTAAATCGATCACGTAAGTTCACAAAATCTACGATTTTTTGTCTGTAATATTCGGTTAAGATGAATATTGCGTTTTATATATGTATGTTCTTGTTCTTGTGCAAGCGTTTGCAAAATCCGATTCCGTAATAGTATATATATTTATACATATGAGTACATATGCTAACATTGTACGTATCATTCATGTGCTAACTCGTTATATGTATTATGCATGTGCTAGCGTCGTAGTTTCGCTTCTTATTATCAAAATCCAAAACGTAAAATCCAAACTGAGAAGGTTTTTCCATAATTTCAGTTGCAAAAAATGGAATTTAACCCTGGACCTGAAGACCCATCCGTGTTATACGACCAAGCTAACCATATCAGTACGCTCATATGGGATGGTGGAGTAAGATACATTATTTATAAACTTTTCTTATTCTTACGAACGTTGTATATACCGTTGAGAGCGCTTAAATTGTATTTATTAATTCGTAGGAAAGAGAACTTGTCAACACCGTAGAAGTATCTCGCGATATAGTATCGTGGAAACTGAACACCGCCCAGAAGAGGATACTGCGTGGAATTGGGTTTGGGATTTTCACGCATGGGCAGATATTTCAACAGCTTGACCGGGCCTTGATAGGTGCCCTTGTTGAGAGGTGGAGAAGTGAAACGAATACGTTTCACTTCCCGCTCGGAGAGCTGGCAATTACCCTAGAAGATGTAGGGTTCATCTTAGGGTTGCCGGTAATTGCTCCTCCGTCAGAAGCAACGAAGACGAGAACCGCTAGGGACTTCCTCCATTCGATACCCCAGGATAAATTTAGCAGTGGTGGTATAAAGTTGAAGTGGTTGGTAGATACGTACGGGGTATTGCCGGAAAACTATACGGGCCATGAGCTTGTGCTTTACACAAAAGCCTTCCTCTGGTGGGTGATGGGGGCAATTTTATTCCCAACGACGTCGAAGAACACGGCCAGCGTGAAATATTTACCGTTGTTGAGTAACCTGGCTGAGGTTGGAGATTATGCATGGGGTGCAGCGGTTCTTTCGTATCTGTACCGAGCATTGCACAAGGCAACGAGGCCCGACTCCAAAGCCATATGTGCATGTCTCTCGCTATTGCAGGTATATCATATAAATCCTGTCTTCGTTATTTTTTTTTTGTTTTCGCTTTTGTTGAATCGACGATATAAATATAATTTGTCCATTTTTTCAGGTGTGGTCTTATGAACACCTTGCTCCCGGTTCACCGACGCGTAGGGATGGAACCGATAGAGTGTGGCCTCGGTTGCGTGCTTGGGAGTACAGCCGGAATAATAGCCACTACCGCAGGAGAGTCGATCCCCATCACAACATCACGTTCTATCGAGGGGAGTTCGACCGCCTATCTCCGGGCCAATTGCGTTGGGCACCGTACATAGTTTTGGCGCGACGGGTTGAAGAGTCGTTCGTCTTCACGCTATCCGGGTTGCAGCGCACACCCCTCATCCACTTCGAGGTCGCAGAGTGGCAGCTGCCAGACCGAGCAATGCGCCATTTTGAGTTGGAGCAGGGTTTGCCCGCCGGTGCCCCAGATATGAGGGTTAACAGGGACCCACCGGATGTCGGGCGGTTTGGCAAGGCCAATGCGCAAGAATTGTGCGCGGCCGAACTAGAGCTCTGGACTTCTTGGCAGGACACACTGGCGGCCATCGTCTCGGAGCCGGACCCCGTTATCAGCATCGCGGAGTATGATGAGTGGTACTCCCGCATCACGCGGAGGAGAGTAGCCCCAGTCAACTTTGAACGCGGGGCGAGGTATGCGCCTAGGGGTCAGATCGACGAGCAGATGGCATACAATCTCGTAAGTTGCCCAACTTGTCTTCAATATATCAGAACTGATTAAAGTTACTTATTTGTTATCTCTTTGGATGTAGGTTAATGCCTCGCTTGCATTCTTCCAGAAGTTGAGTGAGCGGAAGGATCTGATGAGCGCAATGGGCGAGGATCTTCGCCAACAGGCTGCTGCACTGGCTATAGGCTGCGGGAATTTTGTGCGGCAAGCATCGGGACAGTCTTCGGTCGACAGCCCGGGAATGGGTTATACGGGCGCCAGCCCGTATAACGTTGATCCCTCCGGGCAAGCTTCAGGGGTGAGCCAGGGAGTTGGTGGTCCATCTGTACCGGGGATGGGACATGCTCAAGCGTCGTGGGCCGATTACAGCGGCCCGACCTTCGATTTGTTCCCGGAACCCCAACCCCTCTCTCAGAGTCAAGTCACGCAAGAATGGCAATACGGTTTTAACGAGGCACTGCCCATTGTCCCGTGGGCGGGACCGATTGGCGGCACCGAAGGGCAATATCAGCGGGAGGAAGAAATGGCCGGCGAGCAATATCAGCCGGCAGGGGCCCCCGAAGGCGATTATCAGCCGGCCGGGGCCCCCGAAGGCGACTATCAGCCGGCCGATCCGTTGGTTGGAGGCCAATTTCTTCCGTTGCTCTTGCCCCCCGGCGGAGGGCAAGAGCAACCGGTCGACCCCCGAGGGCAATATCCGAAAGGGCATCCAGCCAGGCCCCTGAAGCCGCATAAACACCACCTAATCCATCACCGTTATTTTAGCGGGCCCCCCCCAGACGAAGAGTCGTATGCCGTGAAAAACCCGCAGGGCTTGGATTACAGTGTCTCGTGGAAAGAACTGTCCACGCTGGCGCCGGGGATGTGGTTAGACAACTTCGTCATCTCGCACTACGTGCAAATTCTGCGGCAAAGGAGTCGGGAGCAGCCTAACTACGGTCCGCGCATTTTTATTCTCGACGCTTACTTTCACAATATGCTAGTACAAGACTTTAACGAGTGGGACAAGGCGAGGAAGCAGGCGAGAAAGGCGAAGGCCGAGATGAAGTGGAGACCGTCCGCTAACCTACTCGCATATCTTGGTCGGCCGAGTCCAGAGCGCGCAAGTGTGGCGGATGTGTTTCTACTCCCTGCTATAATTAATGCCCACTGGTTCTTGATTTGCTATGAACCGGTAACGAATACCGTATCAGTCCTTGACAGTCTCTACGATGATACGGACGCGATTGGTGTGATTGAAATGTACGTAGGCTTAGGGATGTTGAATCCAATGGTAAGAGCCTGTTTACTTCTTATTGTAACTTGCATAATGTAGAACTGATTAATCGTATTATGTTTGCTATGTTTAATGTTTAATGCTTATCCTCTTACTCGCAGAATCTATTTGCTGCCATGGTCAATAGAGAGCGTTCTCGAGAGAGCCGAGGGAGGGCAGCGGGCGATAGGGAGGTTGTTTTCCGATTGAAGAGGACTAGGCCCAAGCAACTTAATACCTCGGACTGCGGCGTCTACCTCTGCATGTACATGGATTACATCTGTCGGTCGGAGAGCCTCAAGAAGACCGTCTGGACCCAAGACTGCATAGACTGCTTTAGGTATAGGATGGCTTGGCAAATTATCAATGGCCGGCCTAGACCTATTAGATATATTGTAAATCCGTGTAATTGACAATGTTTGCGTATAATAACGTCCGCTATATTGACTTGGCTATTTGTCCTTAAACTTCTTGAATCTTATCGTTTGAATGCGATTGACGATTTCATCTGTGTTGACTGAGATGTGATCGTTGTTGAATGCGATTGATTTGATTCAGTGATATCGTTGTGTTGTTCAGCTGAGTGTTTTATTTGTTCTGTGTGATTTGCTTTCAGCAGGGGAGACTAGATAGGACCCCAAAAAAAAAAACTAAGTGTTGGGGGGAGGCCACATTCTGCTTGGCCGTCCGTGATATAGTATAGCGGACGTATATGAAAAACTAAGTGTTGGGGAGGCTACATTATGCTTGGCTGTCCGCGATATAGTATAGCGAACGTAAATAGGGCTAAGAAAAAACTAAGTGTTGGGGAGGCACATTCTGCTGGGCGGTCCGCGATATAGTAGCGCGGACGTAGATAGGACCAAAAAAAACTAAGTGTTGGGGAGGCCACATTCTGCTTGGCTGTCCGCGATATAGTATCGCGGACGTAGATAGGACCCAAAAAAAAAAACTAAGTGTTGGGGAGGCCACATTCTGCTTGGCTGTCCGCGATATAGTATCGCGGACGTAGATAGGACCCAAAAAAAAAACTAAGTGTTGGGGAGGCCACATTCTGCTTGGCTGTCCGCGATAGTATCGCGGACGTAGATAGGACCCAAAAAAAAACTAAGTGTTGGGGGAGAACACATTTCTGCTTGGCTGTCCGCGATATAGTATCGCGGACATAGATATGTAATTTTTTTGGTCACTTTTTTTTTGCTCATTGCACCTTAGGCACGCTATATAGCCAATTTCTATGAATTTCGGCGAAAAACGAGACAATTTATTTTTTTGGTTTTCCTACGAAGGGCCTATTCGCGCACACTTTAGCGCCAAATTTATAGCTTGCGAAAAATGTTGTAATTTTTTATGTCACTTTTTTTTTCTCATTGCACCTTAGGCATGCTAGTTACCCCATTATAGTACGACGGATGTAGTTAGAAACATATATTCCCAACATTTTACATGCTTCAAAAGACGGGATACACCAATTAGAATGACATGTGGATGAGTGCCGGTTGGAATGAAATCCTAGCATGCAGTAGAAAGAGATATATATATATCACTCTTCATTTGACATATACTCATCAGATAAGTACTGATCATTGGTTAAAATATTGTTTCTCTCGTTTGATGTGAGCTGCCTCCCACTAGCCTCGGCCATTTCTTCCGCAAGTTGAAGCATATAAAATCGTTTTCTACGCAGCAACATCCGGTTATTCTCCATACGAATTTGGCGCACAGCTTTCTTACACTGCTTAACATTACGCCGCGACATAGTAAGTGAACGACGTTGCGGCACAGGTGCACTCAGCGTGGTGAGATCTTGGTGTAGCGCTTCTGATTCCTTAACTCGATATGCCCATTCTCTCCGTAAACCGCAATAATACTCTCTGGGATCCGTGTACTTCACTTCTTTGTAGTCGTCGTTCCTTTCACACAACAACCACACAGTCTCACGTCCCCGCAGACTAGAACTCCCAGGAACTCCTGCCATTTAACTTTGTTTTGGTTCTAAAGCGATGAGCATGGCTAACATATATAAATAAGCCCACACACCCATACACAATATATTGGTGTGATAGCTACACAATAGTCTGTCTATCTCGTGTGACAAGACAAGTCTCTGGACATTGAAGATGACAATAGTTGGAGACAACAGCATGCCCGTGTCATAAAGTTGACAAGTCTTTGGTGACAAGACAATTCTCTTTGGTGACAAGACAAGTCTCTAGTCTATTGCCAACGTTGGGTCACATCTCATAAAGTTGACACTGTAGCTCTTTCATAAAGTGGTCCCGTTTCAAAGTATATATAAGTACATGCATTGCTCATTGCAAGGGGCATAGAGTGATATACATATACTCCCAATTTCATAACAACTCTGGAAATGTCATATACTCCACGAGATATTTTTGAAGCAATGGGTCGTTACTGGGCCGGCGAAGATGAATTTCACTATTCTTTGCGTCCAAGTTTGCGTTACTCATCAAGCTATGTGAATACATTACGTGCAGAATGGTCTTATCGGATGAATGAACACGAGGTCCTAGTAGCTGATTCACGGAGCATGAATATACCCATACCTCGACAAAAGGCAATCAACATGCCTCGAATTACGCACATGGAGCTTGAAAGGGCACTTCATCGAATACGCGAGGAAAATAATAGAATGCGAGTTCGTCAAAGTAGGCATAACTTACGTCGTATGGCACGTGATGCACATGAAGATGGCAACAACAATGAAGCACAAGTATACTGGGACATGAGCTTCGAAGAAGGAAATGTTTCCGATGCTCCAGTTTCAGATGAAGATGCCTGAAGATCGAGTTCTAGACGCGGACATAAGGGCCTCCGCTTAGGCCGGGGTTCGGGAAGGTCGGAACTAAGTGTCTGGTCCGTGCCAACCAGTTCTGGTCCAAGTTGCAGACAACCATTTTTCTCTCCTAGGTCCGCTATATAGTATAGCGGACATCCCCGCAGAGGCAAAGTCTCGAACAATTGATTGTCCCTACGAGATGTCCGCTATATAGTATAGCGGACAGTTCCGCAAAGGGAAAGTCGGTGGTTCTACGCCCGCACAATACAGTACGAAGCTTACGTCATAGTGGTGCAGCAGATCGTTGTCTGCAACTTGGACCAGAAAATGGTTGGCACGAACCAGACACTTAGTTCCGACCTTCCCGAACCCCGGCCTAAGCGGAGGCCCTTATGTCCGCTATTTAGTAGAGCTAGAAGTTGTAGCGTTCTGCAGTTTTAATAAATTGGCTTGTTTTAGTCGCATTGTAGCATAATGCTGTTTTAATAAATTGGCGCCCCGAAGACTTGTTTTGGCGTCAGAATCAACAACCTCAATATCGATAAACAATAAAGAACGTATGATTCACAATCAACGATCTCAATATACCGACGGAATCTCAAACGACACAATTAACGTACGATTCACAATCAACGATCTCAATATATCGAGGGAATCTCAAACGACACAATTGAGCACAATTAAGCGAGGAAAAATTTCGAGGTGATTCAACAACAACATAAATAATTTTATTAATAATAAATTAGGGTTCACATTGGGGGAAAGAAATTTTTTCACAAGTGCTCCGATCAAATATTACAACTTGAAAATCCCACCACCCAAGGTGTTCAAACACTACAAAGTCCCCGAGTTCGAGGCCATGCTGGCGCACGAAGACGTTCCAACCCTCTGCGAATTGCTTTTTTTGGGGTCGGCCGGGCTTCAGCTTGATTTCAACCTGCCATGCCCCCTTGCGGCTATATAATCTTGCACTGTCATGAATTGTTGTAAATTGATTGGTCAAGGCTTCCGGTATGTCCTAACAAACACAACACAAAAAATACGTTAGTTTTTAACCAAAACATCAAACCTTTAAAACACGAAAATACAGAGAAATAGGGATGGCCTACAAGTTCATTCTCAAACCCCGGCATCATGACTTTGAAAAAGTGTTTGCATGCCAGGTGCAAGTTGCCAATAAAATCGTTGGTGGTCTCCGATCCAGAAGCCATCGAGGTCGGCGTTGAGGGGAGGACGGTTTAACGCCGGAGTTCTGGGCCACCGGAGATGTGGGTGCCGGAGACAGAGTAGTGGCAGTAGATGTTCGAGACAGAGAGAGGTTCCCTTTAGCGATATGATTAATATATATAGTAGGATAGAGTTATCCACCACTTTATATAGCGGACACCAAAAGTTTTTCTTCGATGACGTCCGCTATATTGTCTAGCGGACGTAAATGAAGACCAAAAGTTTTTCTTCGATGACATCCGCTATATTGTATAGCGGACGTGAATGAAGACCAAAAGTTTTACTGCTCATGAGGTCCGCTATATTGTATAGCGGACGTAAAAGCAGACCAAACGAAAAAGCAGGCCAAAAGTTTTACTTCGATGACGTCCGCTATATTTTATAGCGGACGGGGCTTACAAAAAAAAATAACTTAAAAATAAAAGACTATATTTAATTCGATGGCCTCTCATTCTCTCCAATTTTTAATATTTCCAGCATTCGAAGGAAAAATTATCTCTCCGAAAATTATTACAAATGTCATAACGTTGTACAAAAAATTAAAGGTCCACTGCAGCTTGTTCGTCCTCGTCTTCGGCGTCACCTTCTTCCCCGTCTTGCAAACCCCCCGAACTTATCCCCAGTGCCTTGTAATGGTTCCGCTTGTCGTGGTCGGTCATTTTGTTGCACAATGCACACCTTCGCAGCTTTTTAGGTTGAGTTGCCGTTTCAATAGAGCTTTTCATCCGCGTAGATCTCTTGCGGCCTTTCGTTTGCGATATAATTGGGTCCAACAAACAAATATCATTGTCGTCTTCCTCCCCCGGCTCGTCATCTTCTGATACCCCCGTCGTAGGCTCGGTGTCAATCGCACTGGTGACAGCGGCTGCTTCCAACTGGTCGATGATGGGCTCTTGCTGCTGAGCTACCTCGAGGAGATGTTTATAACCGACCATTGAAGCAGCAGCCTTTACGGACAAACGGGTGAAACTCGTCACCAGATGATTATACCGCAACGTCTCCGATTCTTCAAAGTCAGTATACGGGTGCTCCGGAAAAGCAATGGTACCGTGCAACCTGTTTGCACCTTCGTCCACCGTGGCAAGACGTATTTATCGGGGATTGTCCTGATATTCTTCTGGGTGAAAAAGCGCAGAATGTGTCTACACAGGATGCCATGGAACTCAAACTTCTTGCAAACACATGTCACCGAGTCCGTCAATGTGTCGTGGCTCACCGTATACATTCTGCGCAGCTTCTCAGGAACGAGGTCATTCACGAGCGAATAAACCTTGTACTCACGCGTAGACTTCTCTGCCACCTTGTTTATACAGTACCGTCCCGATTTCTGCAGCTCTACTTGGTATAGCAAGAAGATCTCCTTCGTATAGACTTTGGCACCGTTCAGCTCCAGCGGGGTCTCAAGCAACCTTCTCCTCTGTTTGTACGTGGTTGCAAAGTCTGCAGCCCTTTCTTTCACGAACAACGACGCAACCGCTTTCTGTGCGGATGTGACGAAACTCTTCAAATTGGTAGCTGTACCCACGTAACTATCGAAAGTGGCATTCATAGATTCACTCCTGCCCGTCGTTCTCATGCCCGCAGAAAAATGCCTCCTCGTGTAAACGCCAATCCATTGCTCTTTGAGCTCGTACAAGTGCTGGAGCCACCCGTTGTCTTGCAATGAGTAATCCTGAACAAGCTTTTCCCACCTCTCCTCAAATTCCTCAATAGTTAACGACTTGCTAACGCACGTGTCAAAATCCTGTTTAAATTCTGGAAACTTTGCGTACACGTGATGCAAACGTTCGGGGTATTTGTTGCTTATGTGCCAAGTGCACAAGTTGTGTCGAGTATCTGGGAAGACGGTGGCAATAGCCTTCTTCATTGCCAAATCTTGATCGGTGATGATAACGTTGGGTGCTTTGAAGTTCATGGCTTCCAGCCACGCCCTAAACAACCATTCAAAAGAACTCTCGCTCTCGTCCCGTAACAAGGCGAACCCGAACAGGATGGAGTGATAATGATGATTGACCCCCGTGAAAGGGGCAAACGGCATCGAGTACTTGTTGGTACGGTATGTGGTGTCGAAAGTCACGACATCCCCAAAATGCTTATAAGCAAGCCTGGAACGACCGTCGACCCAAAAAATTGTGCTAACTCGATGCTCGTCGTCAAGTTTATAATCGAAGGTAAACTGCGGGTCTTCCATCTGCATCCGCTTCAATAGGCTCATTGTGGCTTGAGCATCATTGAGGTCATACGCGGCTCGTCTATGGGTTCGGACCGCGTTGCGAACGTCTGTCGTGTTAAAGTTTAAATTTTGAATTCCCCCGGCCTGTTCAGCAAGAACATTAATCATGTCGGTAGGTCCTAGACGCGCATCGCTCATTGTGTGAATGAGGCTCCTCGCGACCTTTCCCATCTTCTTGTGTTGATGCATCTGACTCACCTTAGAAGGGGTTACTAACGGGTGATTGTGTGCCAGTTCCAGGCTGCTAATAAGCCAATGATCTTGCTTGGGTTTATAGCTTACGAACATCTTGACCTGGCAATTCGTTCGCGCAAAGAAGTCCCGTCTTCTGCGCGAATAGCCTATTTCGTCATCACTGTCCTCGTTGCCTACGCGTGTCTCATTTTGCACTGGGTTTCTGCCCCTATGGCACTCGTACATACGAGAGCATATCTTTCTCGTTATGTTGCTCGTTCTTGAAGTCTTTATTCTAATGCCAAATCCAACCCTCAATGAATACGCTCGGAAACATTCTCCAGCTTCCTCCAATGTTTGAAAGGTTCGTCCTAGATACGGATCACTAGCATCTACGGGGGTGTTGGAGCTCGACACGAAATCAGACATTGTGAAACAGCTCCCTATATGTAGAAATATAAACTACGCTGAACAATCAAATGACATTTTCAACTGAAAATATTACCTTAAAATTATCGTGACGAATAATTTTATTTAAGATGACAAATATACCATATACATAATCTCAAAAGTCTCCCATTTTGCTAATTATAGATTTATTGAACATAACAAATTACAATTACTAAGAGCGTTAGACAAATTCATCATACCAAAATACAACAAACGTATCTCAAAAAATTCGAATTTAAATAGGATAGATGTGCCGAAGTTAGCGCCCCTAAAAAAATTCAAAATTAACTACAATAAACTTATTTAAAGTTAACAAATTAATTTCTAGAACATCATCAGAAATTTATATTTTTTTGCCCAAAATAAAAAATATACTTTATCAGTCAATCCACCCAGAAAATATCTGAGATGAGAAACTTACCTTGCTTGAGTGAAGAAGATTGAAGCAAGTTTTACTCGAAGAAGCTTGAGGGGAGCCGGAAATGGAAGCCAGGTGAATCCGAAAGAGAAGAAAATTTTGCGGGAAGAGCTTGAGAATTTTGCGGGATGAGCTGAGAATTCAGGAAAGAGAGCTGAGAATCAGGAACCTCGGGGGTATACGGGAAGCATCTGCCCGCGCTCCTGTAGTGGAAATTATTCCGCTTTACTGTATAGCAGATACCTTTTTTGCTGTCTCGTGTCAGGCAGGGGTCAGTGTCAGGCAGGGGTGTCAGGCCCTGACAGTTGTGAGCCTACGGGCCGTCCGCCATACTGTATGGCGGACGACTTTTTGCTGTCTCCCATCAGGACATTAATGCCCTCCGCGCTACTGTGTGGCGGACAGGGGCGGAGGGGCAATTTGGTAAAAAAAGCCGTCCGCCATACTGTATGGCGGACGGCTGACAGGTTTTGAAAAAGGCGCGATCTGGACCGTCCATCTTTCGGGATGGACGGTCAGATCGCGTTTGCAACTTCTCCTATTTTGCCCACGCTCTCAACGGATCAGCTCCATATATATATATATATATATATATATATATATATATATATATATATATATATCTTTGTTACGCTTTATTTTAAATGTTTTATAATTTAGGTACTTGGGTCCAATTTAGTAAGCCGTGTTTAGTTGGTCTAGTCCACTTGGTTAGTCAACTTAGTTCGGACTTAACCCTGGTTAGAGTTTAGATTAGATAAGAGGTCTAATAGTTGGTTTGGCCTTGGTTTCGGTGGTTGCACTGAATTAATTGTAATCACGAGTGTCCGGTTAAAAAATGTACTCTTTTCCTTTTATAATTGGTTTAAAAGTAAATTAAGGAGGAAAATAGTGCCGACCGGTTCTCTTATGTGTTCCGTTTGTTCTCCTTTGAACCTACTAGTTTTACAGATGTGCTGGCTAGTAAGGTTGTTAGGTTTTTTGATCTTTTACCAGTCTTATCTCTTAGAGGTGATAAGGACAACTAAGTGGTCTCCTTCTGTATTTCTTTTGCTCTTGAACCTCTATAAAAGGGGCTTCTAACTGCCCCAAAAAGACTTGGTTCATCGAAGTATATATATACTCACTTATTTTTTGCACTTCGCACATACTTGACGTGCGACTATGCTACTACATGCGTGCAACTCAATATTTCTCTCAAACTTTGTCCAAATGAAGAGATTTATAACGAGAAAAACACTTTGTAATTACGCCTTAGTCTTGGGTGTCATTCCATAATGTTGCTTCTGGTTTTGGTTGGTTTGATTTTGATTGAGAACTCTTTTGATTTTTGAAAAGTTGGAGAAGTTTTTTTATTCTCGATGGTGAGAATTTTTGCAATCTCATAAATTTGGGTGATTGTTTTGTTATGGTGGTAATCACTCAATGGCTATGATTCCCAATCCATAGTAAAAATGATGAAACAAAATAAAATAGTACAAAAGTTCCCTTTTAGGGCAATTTGGACAATAGAAAAAAAACAAATAAGGTGAAACCCGTCACTTTTGGTAAATATTCATATAAAACTGAAAATCCAAAATTTAAAATTGTGTGAAAGGTAACAAATTATTAAATTACAGTTATGAGTGCAATTTTTGAAACTACGTGTAATCGCGTGTAATGAGAACAACCTTCAATAACGTTGGAGTATACTAAAGCCAAAATTCGGGTGACACAGTTTGGTTTGGTTAAGTTTTGGGTCAAATCACAAACCTAACCATAACTCATCAGTTTGAAAAATTCTGAATGGAATCAAACTAACTATAATTGGTATGGACAATTCGGTTTGGTCAGTTTAAACGATTCAGTTTGGTCGGTTCCGATAGGTTTGAGCATATGTATTTGAAGATTTATGTCATTATCACATATATTATTCGATTCAAATATTACACAAAGGAAAAATATACACTTAAGATAAAGTGCATTTCTATAGTCATGCTATAATGCAACGTCTATGTACCCGTATTAACATAAAAATGAGCATTCTTGTAGAATTAGAAGACAAAATAAAAAAGGAAAAATATGTCTTTGCCACCGATATTCCAAAGAGAATTCAAGAATTCAAGAAAAATTAGTCACCACATCACATGTTGTAGATCCCATCTTTCTTTTCATTTTTGCATTCCAGATTTTGCTTAATCATGTCAGCATGAAAATAACCAATCCATATGAAACTTTCTTAGCATATCATGTATCGATCCGTTTACGACCAGTTTTAATATATTGATTAGTTTTAACTCCATGCGTTACACACGGAAACATTATATTGCGATTATCAAAGTATTAAACTATATAGGGAGAGTTAATTTCCACCTCATGTTTGTCACAAAAAAACTAACAATTATCTTTAAAATATTTTTTAGTAAAAAAAGTAAAAATTACATGAGAGAATGTAAATAATAATTTTCAACTACTTGATAAGAGTATTATAATATTGCTTCTAAACCAATATACATAAAGGCACCATTAAACGTTTATTCTTTAAAGAAATATGAAACTTTTCATCTTTGAAGTTGAAGTAACATCAAAAGTGATAGTATAACTTTTTAAACGGGTATATTATTGTGCCAAAAATAAGTAAAAATGTTGTTTTGAGAGAGAGAGAGAGAGAGAGAGAGAGAGCAAGAGATAGAACACGCATTCGAGGGAAGGATAAAAAGATTATTATTAATTTGAATGTCGAATTTAAGAATAAAATTGTATATAGTTTGGAGTTAATTTAGTGATTGGTTTATAAAACCAATTGTAAACTCAGATTCCTTAAAACTTTGTAAGTATTTTAGATCATATATAAAAAAAGAAAAGCAAAAATATTAGAGATAAGGATTAGTTTACAAAATTGGAAAGTGAGCCTTTTTACTTTGAAATAAAATTATCAAATTAGCTTGAGTTATGTATAAATGGTATTAGTGAAAAAGTATATTGTCGTCAATGTTTTAGGATAAAATAGAGATAAAATAAGTATGCATGTCTACAAAATTAGATAAAAAGAGAGATATGAGGTACTGGCATATTGTGTGTGTGTGTGTGTGTGAGAGAGAAAGAGAGAAAGAGAGATAGATAGAGAGAGAAAAGGGAGAAAATAAAATGAATTCAAATCAAATTAAATAGGTGAGAGAGAGAGAAAAAAGCAATTAAATCATAATTAAAAAGTTGAGTAATTTCAAAAGTTAAAATTGTAAAGTCCACGTGGCAAGTTAAGAGAATGTCCAAGTAAGCAGTGATTGGATAACATTCTCTCAGCTTCAGCTTTCATGTATATATAATTAGATTTGTGAACTGAACCGACTCAATCGGTTCTGAAAATGTGAAACCGATAAATTAAAAAAAAAATCTTGATAAACATTTAGATTGAATCGGTTCAGTTTAATTGATTAAAACGATTCGAATCGATTTAAATAGTTTAGTGCATACCTCTCTTCAAAATTAATCCCCACAAAGTTGGGCCTACCTAAAAGGAAAATATCTTAGGACCAAATCCCAAGAAATAAAAATACAGGCCACCTATCAACCTGGCCCTCCCACGAGAGAGAGAGACAGGGAGAGAGAGAGAGAGAGAGAGAGAGAGAGAGAGAGAGAGGACTCAATCTCTTCAATTCATGTGTGATGATTTGTGGACGATTTAGACCCTCAAATTACACGCTGAAACTCAAATTTGTCAAAAGAAGCTTCGCATTCTCTTTATCAGACAACAAAACTTAAAGAAGAAATATTTTCTTTGATCCACACAGGAGAAGGAGAAAGAGAGTTGTATAGGAAGAAAAAGCTATAAATGCAAGTTGGTTTATGTGGCTTCTTTTCACCTCCTTTCAACGACTAACCTTTCCTTCTTACAACCCTTTTGTGTTTTGCGACTAAAACTCTCTCTACATAACAAGATAGCCCCTTCCTTTCCTCCTTTCTTTCATATTTGAATCGCAAATCCATGGAGTTCTATGCATACCCATCTCATTCTTTGCCCTCATCTTCATCAATTTCTTCATTTTCCTTCGGGAATTTGGTTGTTAGGGCTAAAGAGTATTTCAGCTACGCGGTATCTGTGGTTATAGGGAATGTATTGTCTGCGATCTTCACTTTCTTCTTTGCGTTAGGTGCGTGTTATCCTTCTTGCTTCCTTCAATTTTGCGCAAAGCGTAGAAGTTCTGGGTTCTTGATGCAATAGTAGATGAATCTTGATGTGTGTATGTGTACTCTGTTGTGAGTTTTGGAGTAGATTTCGAACTGGAACCTTACCAACGTGCTGAATATACATGAATGTCTTTTTAGCATTAGGATTTGATTCTTAATTTGGGGAATTTGCTCTCGAATTCATCGTCAGCCCATAGTGATATTTTTCATGTTTAAGACATTTTGTTATGTCATTGTCTTATGTTGAGATATATATGATTTGGGTCTCACTCTGTGTCAAGGGGAAGATCTTGTTTCATATTTTGATGGTAAGGTGAAGCCAATGATTGAAATGGTTTCTGAATTTTTTCGGCATTAGAATCTTGTATTCAACTTGAAAATCTTGAGTTTTAGAGATATGAAATTTCCTCAATTTTCTCTTGTTTGACATGATTTCACAAATATGAGAGGATTTGGCTTAAATTTGATTATTCTCCTCCAATCACACATGCAAGTATCAAGGAAAGATTATGTTCTGATTCATATACGAAAATGCAAGTTGAGTTTTTTTTTTTAATTATAATTAGGTGAAGCTAATGACTTTTCCCTTGCAGTTGGTACTCTATTAGGGGCCATGACTGGGGCTTTGATAGGTCAAGAAACGGAGAGTGGATTCGTTAGAGGAGCTGCTGTTGGAGCCATATCCGGTGCTGTTTTCTCCATTGAGGTCTTTGAATCGTCGCTTGTTCTATGGCAATCAGATGAATCAGGAATTGGGTGTCTCCTTTATTTGGTGAGTAATTTAGCTTCTGAAATCGTGTTATTTGTGTTGTTTCACTTAAAAAAAAAATATAGGTTTGTTGTCTAGATTTGAGAGAGAAAGATTCATGGATACTTACATTGTCAACTTCGGCTCAACTTTTGCATTGATTTTCCTATCTTAGCTTAAACCAAGTTTTTATGGACTTTTGTACAGATTGATGTCATTGCTAGCCTTTTAAGTGGTAGACTTGTTCGTGAGCGAATCGGTCCGGCTATGCTAAGTGCAGTGCAAAGTCAGGTATTTTACAACCCAATGGCAACACGATTAAGGCTTTGATATCTGGCAATGTCAATCACATTTTCTTTTCCTTACGCTTCCACGGGTGTTAATTAGATGGGAGCTGTTGAAACGACGTTCGAGGAGGTCCAAAACATCTTTGACACCGGTGGGTCCAAGGGCTTGCCAGGCGATTCTGTTGCAAAGATCCCAAAGATCATAATTTCCAGTGATAACAACATCGATGCCTCTGGCGAGAGAGTGTGTTGTTCAGTGTGCCTTCAGGTACTTCCATAATTTTTCATCTTATTCGGTTATTTTTTTATGACCATATTGTCTTTTTTCTGCATTCCTTCTGTTGCTAAAGGAACATTAGATACAAAGTTTCGGCCTACAAGCAACAAAAGGGGTACAATGAATGGCTATAGATATTTCTGTGGTTAATTGATAGTAAAATAGCTCATCTGATTCATATTTTTTGTTTCTAGGACTTTCAACTGGGAGAGACTGTTAGAAGTTTGCCTCATTGTCATCACATGTTTCACCTACCGTGCATTGATAAGTGGCTGGTGAGGCACGGTTCATGCCCATTATGCAGAAGGGATCTGTAATGCAAGTTTTTCTTTCTTCTCTCTCTCTTCCTTTTGTAAATTACAGGATAAGAAGAGGTTATTTTGTTTATTCTTCATGTTTAACTGTGGGGTTTCCCTATTTCTTCATCTAGACCCTCGGTTACACCATTTTTCCAGGCAGCCTTATGTACTTAGTAGTACCTTGAGTTGGTCATTGTACTTGGATCAACATTCTGTACAAAAATATAGTTCTTATACTACTGCTGTTATTCTCCACTGTCTCCTTTGTTTTCAACTTTTATGTATGTTGTGCGCGCGTGTGTGCGGCGCGTGCTTGGTTTGGTTTGGGGAGTGTTTTCTACATGGCGATCTCCCATTTCTCCTCAATGACCAGTGCTTGAAGTATGCTCTTGCAAATTTTATTTACTGCATTGGCAAGTTAGCTAGATCTCCCGACTCGGAAACCGTCCATATAGGATGCTTGAGATGGGGATCACCATTTGTGTGTGCGTCGGGCTTGAGTGCGTGCCTGCTTTCACTTGGGGAGTGTTTTCGACATGGCGATCTCCCATTTCTCCTCAATGATCAATGCTTGAAGTACGCTCTTGCGAGTGTTATTTAATGCATTGGCATGTTAGCCTGATTTCCCGACTCTGAATAAACCCTCCATATAGGATGCTTGAGATGGGAGATCACCGTTTGTTCCTTTCCACCCCACTGCTTTGGTTAGAATAAACTGATCCAGAATTTGTTGTCGTCCTTCTTTCTAGGAAGAGAAGGCACCACTTCACTTCAATTCTTGATGGCTTGAAATGCAGCATTTCAGCATCTAGTTGAACATGAGGTCGATTCAGTTTTTATAAACACGTACATGCATATGAGTTATTCCTTATTATTGCACAAGTTCTTGCAAAGTGGTTAGCTTTCCTACTTTTGAGCATGCTTGTGCATTCACGCTCGATTTTATTACTAAAGTTCACGTATAGGGAGCTGGTTTCCTTTTCTCGACGCAAAAATCCTGCCAACCAATTTTTCGTGTCAGCATGGAGAGTCTTTAACTACGAATTTATTCTCTGAATCTTGTCCTCATCAAACTCATTGGATCATCCAAGTGATTGTAATCATCTAATGGTTGATGTTGGCTCAGTCTTTAACTACGAATTTATTCTCTGAATCTTGTCCTCATCAAACTCATTGGATCATCCAAGTGATTGTAATCATCTAATGGTTGATGTGGGCTCAACCAGGCCATCTACTATCTGTTATTAATTCCCCTCAACCACCTCCCTCTTAGAACAGGATATTAGTCTTCCTCGGCAAGTGGTTTGAAGGTTCACTTTGATGTGCCTCAATAAACAAACTCAAAAAAAAATAAAAACAAACTCGAGTTCTTTATTTGGTTACTTTGTTTCCTACTTTTGGGACCGTAGGTAGGTGTAGCCTTTTTCTTTCAAAATCTTTGTTTGGTGGCAGGAGGTTAGAATCACGACCCCCTTTGGATTTTGGAAAAATTAGAAAAATGAGGGGCTTTAGAATTAAATATTTGTGGAAGGTGGGATTCTTTTGGAAACTTAAGAAAAAAATGGGATGACTTTTCAAATTTTCTGAACAAGGGGTAGACTCAAAGGAGGGGAGGGGGGGGGGGGTTGGAATCAATTAATTTGGTCTTCCCAAATTAGTCATCCCCCAAAATCGTTGATATAAGTTGTTTTATGCAAGAAAGCAAATATGGTTATGCAAAAATGCTTGTCAGTTTGTTGTGCAGATATGCAGTTATTAATTCTCTTGTAACTGATACAATATTAACTTTGCTTAAGGGAAAAGCTTATATCAGAGCACCCAAAGATTTGCCTGGTCTGAACATGGTGTGGTACACATATTTATGTTTTTGCCCGTGTTAGGTTCGAGCGAGGGTTCACTAGGAATGACAATGATGCGGGTCGGATGCAGATCTTATAAGATCCGTACCCGCCCCGGTATTACTGGAACCCTGCCCCTCTCCGTCCCGCCACCGGGTTATATAATTTCAATACCATAACCGACCCTAAGATATTTTAGGAAACTCGACCCGCCCTGCTCCTCCCTTTAGCCCTCAAAATTACTTTACCAATTAGATCGGTATCGGTATCAAGACTCTTATGGTGAAGAGAGAATGAGCTAGATTAATACCTTTTATTGATCTGCTAACTAGTGTTCCCACAAGTATCTCTATTTAGAGGCTCAAAAAGCTAAAATAAGAAGAAAACAAAAGCTTAAGCGAAAGATCAAAATATCAGGGAACAGTAGTATTATGATGTAATTTCAAATTGAAGCTGGACAATGATAGAAATGTGCTTATTGGCTGCATCATCAAACATAATACAAAAATACTTAACGGTTTTGACAAAAAGACTTGATTGCCCCTGACTTTAAAATAAATTACCATACATTCCTATCAAAACCCTAATTTTCAAATTAGGTTTATCTCTCCAAACTTTTTCTCCAGATCAGTCGCCCACTCCCTCACCCCACGCCGCCTGCAACCCAAGCCCCATCCCTCGCCCTACGCCGCCGGTAGCCCAACCCCGTCCCTCGACCCATGTCGCCGGTAACCCAAGCCCCACCTCGCCCCGCCGTAACAGATCTCAGAATCTTGCTTCTCTGACAACCCATTGACACGGCTTCGGGGGTGAGCCCGAACCCACTCCCCACCGCGACATAACCGGTGAACCTGAACCCAGCCATGATGAACCCAAACCCAACCACGCGAGGCGGCAGCCAGTGGCGGTGGCGAGATCGGTGCCAATTAAATTGAAACTTGGATTTTTACATTTCTCCTGGGAATTGATGTACATTAATTTGTGTGTGGATTTTTCTTGGGAAGGGGTTGCCTGTAGGGACGGGACGAGAATGTGATTGATGTACGCTCAATTCTTCCTGTTCTCTCTATTTTCTCATTCTCTTCTTCCTTGGCCAAGAAATTGGAATTCACCTTCTGAGACTTTCATCACAAAAATCCTTCTAAAATTTACAGTAGCTTGAATCTGACAAAGATGGGATCCGCAACCCTAATTTAATTTCCAAATTAGGGTTTTAAAACCCTAATTTTCAAATCAAGGTTTTGAAACCCTAATTGGCAGATTGAGCCTTTGAGAAATTACAGATTGAATTGAAGCTCTAATTTGCAAATTAGGGTTTTGAAACCCTAATTGGTTAGATTGAATTTTTAAAATATTCTGTATATAAAGTACAATGGGGTAATATCGTCATTTCAAAAATACGTATTGATGACATCATAAAAAAATACACTTTTTGGACGGAACCCTGACAGATTGAGACGGGTGATACATTTGAAACACTTTTGGTCACGGAATGTTACATTTTGAAACTTTGTGTCCTTAACTGTAATTACTCCCTAACCTCAGGAACATAGGTGTAATTAGCTCTAATCTTTTCTGGGTAGACATTAGCTTATTTGATAAAAAAGCAAGAGCAACCTTGCTTCAACCATAGACCATAACTTGCCACACATGGTCATAAGCATGACAAGAGATATTATATTGAGCTCTCAAAACAATCAAGACAAACCAGCACAACCTCCAAATGAAAACACAATCATCAAAATAACAGGAATTTCAAAATTGGTAGCATTCTAACGTATAGAAAGGGAAGCAATGGCCTGCATTTTGTAATTTGAAATATGCTCTTTCTGATTTATAAAAGGGGAAGCAATAAATCCATCCTTACTTCCTTGAAATAAAGCAATTGCAATCATCTCCTTCCAAAGACATTATACTAGAGCCTCATTCCCCTTCTTCTCCACCAAGTCGCATGTTCAACTTCTGTTGGGTGTTTGGTCGTATCAAGACCCTCGTGGCCGTATAAAGTAAATCAATTATTTTATGAGTGTATGCCAAACAAAGGGTTAGGTGGTCGTGAGGTTTTTGGCCGCGGGGGGCTAATGACGGGGGAGAGGGAGAGAACTTCAGCCGCATAGCTTGGCAGAGAGAGAAGAAGACATTACAGTTTTAGGGTTATGATGAAACTATATATATGCTAAGATGGACGACTGAGATTTTGATGCATATGGTTAGTATACCGGGGCGGGAGTGGGTCGCATACCGGGGCGGGTTTGCCAGAATACCATACCCGATCTTAACCCGCTGCGGATTAACAAAAATTACCATACCCGCCCCATAACCCGGTCAAAGTCAAAATAACCTGCTCCTAGCGGGGCGGGGTGGGTCGAAGATTCGCCGGTTGCGGATCTAATTGCCATCCCTAGGATTCACTCCTGGATTCTATCAGGTGATGATACACGTGTTGAATGAAGTTAGGGGTCATGTCGTAAAACTAGCATCTGTCCGTTGATTACGATGCTTTGTACGGTGGACTCCTTTGAAATGGCCAAGTTTGTGATGGAATAACATACATGAATATGTCTTGCTACAATATTTTTATTCAAGAAAGGTGCAGTAGATGCCATTTCCAAGAAATATATGCTCTACACGAAGAGATGAGAGGCGCCGATTATGAGGCAGATGCCAAAACATAGAACTCCATCCTTGGAAGTTTGTTAGAGTGTGGTAAGACAGCGGAAGCTTGCAGGCTGCTAAAAGATATGCTAAAAAATGGCATTGCTTCAAATATTGGAACCATTGAGAATGGAGGGAAATTAAAGTGGGCTGGGGGGGTGGCCTCGGGGAGAGGGGGTGTGGGGGTGCCAGTACTTTTGGAGGGAAATCTGTTATTGGAGGGGAGGGGAAGCTCTTGGGCAGCGGGGCGGGGCGGGGCACGGGGGGGCTAACATTCATGACGGTGGACTTGAAGCACGAAGATCCATACATCCTTGAATCAGATGATTTCAGTGAATCTTATCAAGTACATGAGGAAAGTGGAAAATTACCAAGGATTACATTTTAACTTGATCTATTTGAGCTCATGTTGACAGTTGTGTCAACTACTGTTGTTTGTGCAGTGGGCAAACTCACAACCCCATTATGTCCTTCTTTGACCAAGTATCTTTGATTAGGTAAAGTTAGTATTACATCAGTTGTTAGAAAATTAACAATTGAATATCTGCACAAATTGACAAACACTTTCACATAAACATACTTCCATTCTTGCATAAAACGACTAGTATCAACAATTTTGGGGGGATGGGTAATTTGGGAAGACTAAATTAATTGATTTGAAAAAACTTCCTTTTTTTTAAGTCTACTCCTTGTTCAGAAATTTTGAAAAGTCACCCACTTTTTCTTAAGTTTTCAAAAGAATCCCATCTTCCACAAATATTTAATTCCAAAATCCATCATTTCCTAATTTTTCCTTGGATTTTTGACTCTTGCCAATGAATCTGTCAGCGCATAAGTTTATACTGAAGTGGACCAAAGAACGATTGGTTCCAAAGAAGTTAAAAGTAGAGTGAAGCACATAAATGCTCTCTCAAATAACAACTCGTGATGACTCAGTCCCTCAACTATTTAATCTAGCGGGTACACTTGTTTGAGTCATCAAACCTGGATACTATAACCCCTTTGCAATGAATCTGCCACTTACATGCACCCCTTGAACATTTGGACCCAAGGAATTAGAAAATCACCTTACAGCTCGTACCAATGTGATTCTAAAAGAGAAGAATAAAAATCTCATAAAAAGCACGTGTTGTTGGTGGTTATAATGCCTTCATTCTCTTTCAATCTAGACACCTACGGACACATTGTACTTCACATATATGCATGTTTTTACGATTATGTGGATGTATGGATATAGTATCTCAAAATTTATCTACTTCCATCTCACATTTATATAATTGCCCAATTTTTTCTCAATTTCAAAATGTCCCCGAAATTCTTCCTAGTTCAGCATAAATTTCTCCTATATACATATATGAAACCCAAGAAAAACCTACAATTTTATTTGCCCCCCTTCATCAAAATTGCAGTGGCGATCACTGTGGTCGATCCAAATATAAGTCGTCATCGAGTTGTTCCCATTAACATCGGATCATATAAGAGTTGACCCTCAAACAATTCGAAGGGAAATGACACAGGTTTTAGGTGGTGGCTATGGAGTGAGGGTGGGGGTTTTGGCAGATGCTTGGGTCTTAGTGGCCAACGAATTTCAGTGAGAGGGTTGTGTGTTTTTGCTCAGGGTGAAAGGATGAGGTATATTTAGTATTCCCTCCATCCCAAAAAAAATTGATCATATCCCAAAGAATTTGCTAACTTTCTAAATTAAGAAAAAATCTTTAAGTGTTTTTTCATGTTTACCCATTATATATTTTTTTATTCTATTTTTCACACTTCACTAATCAATTTTCTTTGTCTTAACCCATTTCCTTCGCCCACACCCCTCCCTTCCTCCCGCTCTCTCTCTTTAGGGATAGAACAGAAAATACATAATATATGACTTATATTCTTAATATGTGTGTCAAGTCAAATGAATTAATATTTTCTAGATGAAGGAAGTATAAAAATATTAGAAGTAGAAGAGCATTTAGGGCATTTGATGTCAACTGGAAGTG
>JAVXUO010000008.1:0-60521 GCA_033065855.1 Escallonia rubra | reverse complement strand
CGAGAGCATATCTTTCTCGTTATGTTGCTCGTTCTAGTCTTTATTCTAATGCCAAATCCAACCCTCAATGAATACGCTCGGAAACATTCTCCAGCTTCCTCCAATGTTTGAAAGGTTCGTCCTAGATACGGATCACTAGCATCTACGGGGGTGTTGGAGCTCGACACGAAATCAGACATTGTGAAACAGCTCCCTATATGTAGAAATATAAACTACGCTGAACAATCAAATGACATTTTCAACTGAAAATATTACCTTAAAATTATCGTGACGAATAATTTTATTTAAGATGACAAATATACCATATACATAATCTCAAAAGTCTCCCATTTTGCTAATTATAGATTTATTGAACATAACAAATTACAATTACTAAGAGCGTTAGACAAATTCATCATACCAAAATACAACAAACGTATCTCAAAAAATTCGAATTTAAATAGGATAGATGTGCCGAAGTTAGCGCCCCTAAAAAAATTCAAAATTAACTACAATAAACTTATTTAAAGTTAACAAATTAATTTCTAGAACATCATCAGAAATTTATATTTTTTTGCCCAAAATAAAAAATATACTTTATCAGTCAATCCACCCAGAAAATATCTGAGATGAGAAACTTACCTTGCTTGAGTGAAGAAGATTGAAGCAAGTTTTACTCGAAGAAGCTTGAGGGGAGCCGGAAATGGAAGCCAGGTGAATCCGAAAGAGAAGAAAATTTTGCGGGAAGAGCTTGAGAATTTTGCGGGATGAGCTGAGAATTCAGGAAAGAGAGCTGAGAATCAGGAACCTCGGGGGTATACGGGAAGCATCTGCCCGCGCTCCTGTAGTGGAAATTATTCCGCTTTACTGTATAGCAGATACCTTTTTTGCTGTCTCGTGTCAGGCAGGGGTCAGTGTCAGGCAGGGGTGTCAGGCCCTGACAGTTGTGAGCCTACGGGCCGTCCGCCATACTGTATGGCGGACGACTTTTTGCTGTCTCCCATCAGGACATTAATGCCCTCCGCGCTACTGTGTAGCGGACAGGGGCGGAGGGGCAATTTGGTAAAAAAAGCCGTCCGCCATACTGTATGGCGGACGGCTGACAGGTTTTGAAAAAGGCGCGATCTGGACCGTCCATCTTTCGGGATGGACGGTCAGATCGCGTTTGCAACTTCTCCTATTTTGCCCACGCTCTCAACGGATCAGCTCCATATATATATATATATATATATATATATATATATATATATATATATATATCTTTGTTACGCTTTATTTTAAATGTTTTATAATTTAGGTACTTGGGTCCAATTTAGTAAGCCGTGTTTAGTTGGTCTAGTCCACTTGGTTAGTCAACTTAGTTCGGACTTAACCCTGGTTAGAGTTTAGATTAGATAAGAGGTCTAATAGTTGGTTTGGCCTTGGTTTCGGTGGTTGCACTGAATTAATTGTAATCACGAGTGTCCGGTTAAAAAATGTACTCTTTTCCTTTTATAATTGGTTTAAAAGTAAGTTAAGGAGGAAAATAGTGCCGACCGGTTCTCTTATGTGTTCCGTTTGTTCTCCTTTGAACCTACTAGTTTTACAGATGTGCTGGCTAGTAAGGTTGTTAGGTTTTTTGATCTTTTACCAGTCTTATCTCTTAGAGGTGATAAGGACAACTAAGTGGTCTCCTTCTGTATTTCTTTTGCTCTTGAACCTCTATAAAAGGGGCTTCTAACTGCCCCAAAAAGACTTGGTTCATCGAAGTATATATATACTCACTTATTTTTTGCACTTCGCACATACTTGACGTGCGACTATGCTACTACATGCGTGCAACTCAATATTTCTCTCAAACTTTGTCCAAATGAAGAGATTTATAACGAGAAAAACACTTTGTAATTACGCCTTAGTCTTGGGTGTCATTCCATAATGTTGCTTCTGGTTTTGGTTGGTTTGATTTTGATTGAGAACTCTTTTGATTTTTGAAAAGTTGGAGAAGTTTTTTTTATTCTCGATGGTAAGAATTTTTGCAATCTCATAAATTTGGGTGATTGTTTTGTTATGGTGGTAATCACTCAATGGCTATGATTCCCAATCCATAGTAAAAATGATGAAACAAAATAAAATAGTACAAAAGTTCCCTTTTAGGGCAATTTGGACAATAGAAAAAAAACAAATAAGGTGAAACCCGTCACTTTTGGTAAATATTCATATAAAACTGAAAATCCAAAATTTAAAATTGTGTGAAAGGTAACAAATTATTAAATTACAGTTATGAGTGCAATTTTTGAAACTACATGTAATCGCGTGTAATGAGAACAACCTTCAATAACGTTGGAGTATACTAAAGCCAAAATTCGGGTCACACAGTTTGGTTTGGTTAAGTTTTGGGTCAAATCACAAACCTAACCATAGCTCATCAGTTTGGAAAATTCTGAATGGAATCAAACTAACTATAATTGGTATGGACAATTAGGTTTGGTTAGTTTAAACGATTCAGTTTGGTCGGTTCCGATAGGTTTGAGCATATGTATTTGAAGTTTTATGTCATTATCACATATATTATTCGATTCAAATATTACACAAAGGAAAAATATACACTTAAGATAAAGTGCATTTCTATAGTCATGCTATAATGCAACGTCTATGTACCCGTATCAACATAAAAATGAGCATTCTTGTAGAATTAGCAGACAAAATAAAAAAGGAAAAATATGTCTTTGCCACCGATATTCCAAAGAGAATTCAAGAATTCAAGAAAAATTACTCACCATGTCACATGTTGTAGATCCCATCTTTCTTTTCATTTTTGCATTCCAGATTTTGCTTAATCATGTCAGCATGAAAATAACCAATCCATATGAAACTTTCTTAGCATATCATGTATCGATCCGTTTACGACCAGTTTTAATATATTGACTAGTTTTAACCCCGTGCGTTACACACAGAAATATTATATTGCGATTATCAAAGTATTAAACTATATAGGGAGAGTCTATTTTCACCTCATGATTGTCACAAAAAAACTAACAACTATCTTTAAAATATATTTTTAGTGAAAAAAGTAAAAATTACATGAAAGAATGCAAGTAATATTTCTCAACTGCTTGAGAAGAGTATTAAAATATTGCTCCTAACCCAATATACAAAGAAGCACCATTAAACGTTTATTCTTTAAGGAAATATGGAACTTTTCATCTTTCAAATTGAAGTAACATCAAAAGTGGTAATATAACTTTTTAAAGGGGTATATTATTGTGCCAAAAATAAGTAAAAATGTTGTTAAGAGAGAGAGAGAGAGAGAGCAAGGGATAGAACACACATTCGAGCAGGGAAGGAGAAAAAGATAATTATTAATTTGAATGTCGAATTTAAGAATAAAATTGTATATAGTTTGGAGTCAATTTAGTGATTGGTTTATAAAACCAATTGTAAACTCATATTCCTAAAAACTTTGTAAGTATTTTAGATCATATATAAAAAAAGAAAAGCAAAAATATTAGAGATAGTAAGGATTAGTTTACAAAATTGGAAAGTGAGCCTTTTTACTTTGAAATAAAATTATCAAATTAGCTTGAGTTATGTATAAATGGTATTAGTGAAAAAGTATATTGTCGTCAAAATTTTAGGGTAAAGTAGAGATAAAAGAAGTATGCATGTCTATAATATTAGATAAAAAGAGAGATGTATAAGGTACTGGCTTAATTTATGTGTGTGTGTGTGTGAGTGAGAGAGAGAGAGAAGAGAGAGAGAGAGAGAGAGAGAGAGGGGAGAAAAGAAATGAATTCAAATCAAATTGAATAGGTGAGAATGAGAAAAAAAGCAATTAAATCATAATTAAAAAGTTGAGTAATTTCAAAAATTAAAATTGTAAAGTCCACGAAGCAAGTTAAGAGAATGTCCAAGTAAGCAATGACTGGACAACATTCTCTCAGCTTCAGCTTTCATGTATATATAATTAGATTTGTGAACTGAACCGACTCAATCGGTTCTGAAAATGTGAAACCGATAAATTAAAAAAAAAAATTGATAAACATTCAGATTGAATCGGTTCAGTTTAATTAATTAAAACGATTCAAATCGATTTAAATAGTTTAGTGCATACCTCTCTTCAAAATTAATCCCCTCAAAGTTGGGCCTACCTAAAAGGAAAATATCTTAGGACCAAATCCCAAGAAATAAAAATACAGGCCACCTATCAAGCTGGCCCTCCCATATGAGAGAGAGAGAGGAGAGAGAGAGAGAGAGAGAGGACTCAATCTCTTCAATTCATGTGATGTGATGATTTGTGGACGATTTAGACCCTCAAATTACACGCTGAAACTCAAATTTGTCAAAAGAAGCTTCGCATTCTCTTTATGAGACAACAAAACTTAAAGAAGAAATATTTTCTTTGATCCACACAGGAGAAGGAGAAAGAGAGTTGTATAGGAAGAAAAAGCTATAAATGCAAGTTGGTTTATGTGGCTTCTTTCAACGACTAACCTTTCCTTCTTACAACCCTTTTGTGTTTTGCGACTAAAACTCTCTCTACATAACAAGATAGCCCCTTCCTTTCCTCCTATCTTTCATATTTGAATCGCAAATCCATGGAGTTCTATGCATACCCATCTCATTCTTTGCCCTCATCTTCATCAATTTCTTCATTTTCCTTCGGGAATTTGGTTGTTAGGGCTAAAGAGTATTTCAGCTACGCGGTATCTGTGGTTATAGGGAATGTATTGTCTGCGATCTTCACTTTCTTCTTTGCGTTAGGTGCGTGTTATCCTTCTTGCTTCCTTCAATTTTGCGCAAAGCGTAGAAGTTCTGGGTTCTTGATGCAATAGTAGATGAATCTTGATGTGTGTATGTGTACTCTGTTGTGAGTTTTGGAGTAGATTTCGAACTGGAACCTTACCAACGTGCTGAATATACATGAATGTCTTTTTAGCATTAGGATTTGATTCTTAATTTGGGGAATTTGCTCTCGAATTCATCGTCAGCCCATAGTGATATTTTTCATGTTTAAGACATTTTGTTATGTCATTGTCTTATGTTGAGATATATATGATTTGGGTCTCACTCTGTGTCAAGGGGAAGATCTTGTTTCATATTTTGATGGTAAGGTGAAGCCAATGATTGAAATGGTTTCTGAATTTTTTCGGCATTAGAATCTTGTATTCAACTTGAAAATCTTGAGTTTTAGAGATATGAAATTTCCTCAATTTTCTCTTGTTTGACATGATTTCACAAATATGAGAGGATTTGGCTTAAATTTGATTATTCTCCTCCAATCACACATGCAAGTATCAAGGAAAGATTATGTTCTGATTCATATACGAAAATGCAAGTTGAGTTTTTTTTTTTTAATTATAATTAGGTGAAGTTAATGACTTTTCCCTTGCAGTTGGTACTCTATTAGGGGCCATGACTGGGGCTTTGATAGGTCAAGAAACGGAGAGTGGATTCGTTAGAGGAGCTGCTGTTGGAGCCATATCCGGTGCTGTTTTCTCCATTGAGGTCTTTGAATCGTCGCTTGTTCTATGGCAATCAGATGAATCAGGAATTGGGTGTCTCCTTTATTTGGTGAGTAATTTAGCTTCTGAAATCGTGCTATTTGTGTTGTTTCACTTAAAAACAAAATATAGGTTTGTTGTCTAGATTTGAGAGAGAAAGATTCATGGATACTTACATTGTCAACTTCGGCTCAACTTTTGCATTGATTTTCCAATCTTAGCTTAAACCAAGTTTTTATGGACTTTTGTACAGATTGATGTCATTGCTAGCCTTTTAAGTGGTAGACTTGTTCGTGAGCGAATCGGTCCGGCTATGCTAAGTGCAGTGCAAAGTCAGGTATTTTACAACCCAATGGCAACACGATTAAGGCTTTGATATCTGGCAATGTCAATCACATTTTCTTTTCCTTACGCTTCCACGGGTGTTAATTAGATGGGAGCTGTTGAAACGACCTTCGAGGAGGTCCAAAACATCTTTGACACCGGTGGGTCCAAGGGCTTGCCAGGCGATTCTGTTGCAAAGATCCCAAAGATCATAATTTCCAGTGATAACAACATCGATGCCTCTGGCGAGAGAGTGTGTTGTTCAGTGTGCCTTCAGGTACTTCCATAATTTTTCATCTTATTCGGTTATTTTTTTATGACCATATTGTCTTTTTTCTGCATTCCTTCTGTTGCTAAAGGAACATTAGATACAAAGTTTCGGCCTACAAGCAACAAAAGGGGTACAATGAATGGCTATAGATATTTCTGTGGTTAATTGATAGTAAAATAGCTCATCTGATTCATATTTTTTGTTTCTAGGACTTTCAACTGGGAGAGACTGTTAGAAGTTTGCCTCATTGTCATCACATGTTTCACCTACCGTGCATTGATAAGTGGCTGGTGAGGCACGGTTCATGCCCATTATGCAGAAGGGATCTGTAATGCAAGTTTTTCTTTCTTCTCTCTCTCTTCCTTTTGTAAATTACAGGATAAGAAGAGGTTATTTTGTTTATTCTTCATGTTTAACTGTGGGGTTTCCCTATTTCTTCATCTAGACCCTCGGTTACACCATTTTTCCAGGCAGCCTTATGTACTTAGTAGTACCTTGAGTTGGTCATTGTACTTGGATCAACATTCTGTACAAAAATATAGTTCTTATACTACTGCTGTTATTCTCCACTGTCTCCTTTGTTTTCAACTTTTATGTATGTTGTGCGCGCGCGTGTGTGCGGCGCGTGCTTGGTTTGGTTTGGGGAGTGTTTCCTACATGGCGATCTCCCATTTCTCCTCAATGACCAGTGCTTGAAGTATGCTCTTGCAAATTTTATTTACTGCATTGGCAAGTTAGCTAGATCTCCCGACTCGGAAACCGTCCATATAGGATGCTTGAGATGGGGATCACCATTTGTGTGTGCGTCGGGCTTGAGTGCGTGCCTGCTTTCACTTGGGGAGTGTTTTCGACATGGCGATCTCCCATTTCTCCTCAATGATCAATGCTTGAAGTACGCTCTTGCGAGTGTTATTTAATGCATTGGCATGTTAGCCTGATTTCCCGACTCTGAAGAAACCCTCCATATAGGATGCTTGAGATGGGAGATCACCATTTGTTCCTTTCCACCCCACTGCCTTGGTTAGAATAAACTGATCCAGAATTTGTTGTCGTCCTTCTTTCCAGGAAGAGAAGGCACCACTTCACTTCAATTCTTGATGGCTTGAAATGCAGCATTTCAGCATCTAGTTGAACATGAGGTCGATTCAGTTTTTATAAACATGTACATGCATATGAGTTATTCCTTATTATTGCACAAGTTCTTGCAAAGTGGTTAGCTTTCCTACTTTTGAGCATGCTTGTGCATTCACGCTCGATTTTATTACTAAAGTTCACGTATAGGGAGCTGGTTTCCTTTTCAAAAATCCTGCCAACCAATTTTTCGTGTCAGCATGGAGAGTCTTTAACTACGAATTTATTCTCTGAATCTTGTCCTCATCAAACTCATTGGATCATCCAAGTGATTGTAATCATCTAATGGTTGATGTGGGCTCAGTCTTTAACTACGAATTTATTCTCTGAATCTTGTCCTCATCAAACTCATTGGATCATCCAAGTGATTGTAATCATCTAATGGTTGATGTGGGCTCAACCAGGCCATCTACTATCTGTTATTAATTCCCCTCAACCACCTCCCTCTTAGAACAGGATATTAGTCTTCCTCGGCAAGTGGTTTGAAGGTTCACTTTGATGTGCCTCAATAAACAAACTCAAAAAAAAAAAAAAAAAACAAACTCGAGTTCTTTATTTGGTTACTTTGTTTCCTACTTTTGGGACCGTAGGTAGGTGTAGCCTTTTTCTTTCAAAATCTTTGTTTGGTGGCAGGAGGTTAGAATCACGACCCCCTTTGGATTTTGGAAAAATTAGAAAATGAGGGGATTTAGAATTAAATATTTGTGGAAGGTGGGATTCTTTTGGAAACTTAAGAAAAAAATGGGATGACTTTTCAAATTTTCTGAACAAGGGGTAGACTCGGGGGGGGGGGGGGGGGGGGTTGGAATCAATTAATTTGGTCTTCCCAAATTACTCCTCCCCCCAGAATCGTTGATATAAGTTGTTTTATGCAAGAAAGCAAGTATGGTTATGCAAAAATGCTTGTCAGTTTGTTGTGCAGATATGCAGTTGTTAATTCTCTTGTAACTGATATAATATTAACTTTGCTTAAGGGAAAAGTTATATCAGAGCACCCAAAGATTTGTCTGGTCTGAACATGGTGGGGTACAAATATTTATGTTTTTGCCCGTGTTAGGTTCGAGCGAGGGTTCACTAGGAATGACAATGGTGCGGGTCAAATGCGGATCTTATAAGATCCGTACCCGTCCCGGTATTACTGGAACCCTGCCCCTCTACGCCCCGCCGCCGGGTTATATAATTTCAATACCATAACCGACCCTAAGATATTTTAGGAAACCCGTCCCGCCTTGCTCTTCCCTTTAGCCCTCAAAATTACTTTACCAATTAGATCGGTATCGGTATCAAGACTCTTATGGTGAAGAGAGAATGAGCTAGATCAATACCTTTTATTGATCTGCTAACTAGTGTTCCCACAAGTATCTCTATTTAGAGGCTCAAAAAGCTAAAATAAGAAGAAAACTAAAGCTTAAGCGAAAGATCAAAATATCAGGGAACAATAGTATTATGCCAGTCAAACTGATGTAATTTCAAATTGAAGCTGGACAATGATAGAAATGTGCTTATTGGCTGCATCATCAAACATAATACAAAAATACTTAACGGTTTTGACAAAAAGACTTGATTGCCCCTGACTTTAAAATAAATTACCATACATTCCTATCAAAACCCTAATTTTCAAATTAGGTTTATTTTTCCAAACTTTTTCTCCAGATCTGTCGCCCACTCCTTCACCCCACGCCGCCTGCAGCCCAAGCCCCCTCCCTCGCCCTACGTCGTAGGCAACCCAGCCCCGTCCCTCGACCCATATTGCCGGTAACCCAAGCCCCACCTCGTCGCCGTCGCAACAGATCCCGGAATCTTGCTTCTTCGACAACCCATCGACACGGCTTCGGGGGTGAACCCGAACCCAATCCCCATCGTGACATAACCGGTGAACCCGAACCCAGCCATGATGAACCCAAACCCAACCACGCGAGGCGGCAGCCAGTGCCGGCGGCGAGATCGGTGCCAATTAAATTGAAACTTGGATTTTTACATTTCTCCTGGGAATTGATGTACATTAATTTGTTTGTGGATTTTTCCTGGGAAGGGGTTGCCTGCAGGGACAGGACGAGAATGGGATTGATATACGCTCAATTCTTCTTGTTCTCTCTGTTTTCCCATTCACTTCTTCCTTGGCCAAGAAATTGGAATTCAACTTCTGAGACTTTCATCACAAAAATCCTTCTAAAAATTACAGTAGCTTGAATCTGACAAAGATGGGATTTGCAACCCTAATTTAATTTCCAAATTAGGGTTTTGAAGCCCTAATTTGTAAATTAGGGTTTTGAAACCCTAATTGGCAGATTGAGCCTTTGAGAAATTACAGATTGAATTGAAGCTCTAATTTGCAAATTAGTGTTTTGAAACCCTAATTGGTAGATTGAATTTTTAAAATATTATGTATATAAAGTACAAGGGGTAGTATCGTCATTTTAAAAATACGTATTGATGACATCATAAAAAAATACACTTTTTGGACGGAACCCTGATGGATGGACACGGGTGATACATTTGAAACACTTTTGGTCACGAAATGTTACATTTTGAAACTTTGTGTTATTGACTGTAATTATCCCTAACATCAGGAACATAGGTGTAATTAGCCCTAATCTTTTCTGGGTAGACATTAGCTTATTTGATATGAAAGCAAGAGCAACCTTGCTTCAACCATAGACCATAACTTGCCACACAGGGTCATAAGCATGACAAGAGATATTATATTGAGCTCTCAAAACAGTCAAGACAAACCAGCACAACCTCCAAATGAAAACACAATCATCAAAATAACAGGAATTTCAAAATTGGTAGCATTCTAACGTATAGAAAGGGAAGCAATGGCCTGCATTTTGTAATTTGAAATATGCTCTTTCTGATTTATAAAAGGGGAAGCAATAAATCCATCCTCACTTCTTTGAAATAAAGCAATTGCAATCATCTCCTTCCAAAGACATTATACTAGAGCCTCATTCCCATTCTTCTCCACCAAGTCGCATGTTCAACTTCTGTTGGGTGTTTGGTCGTATCAAGACCCTCATGGCCGTATAAAGTAAATCAATTACTTTATGAGTATATGCCAAACAAAGGGTTAGGTGGTCGTGAGGTTTTTGGCCGCGGGGGGCTAACGACGGGGGAGAGGGAGAGAACTTCAGCCGCATAGCTTGGCAGAGAGAGAAGAAGACATTACAGTTTTAGGGTTATGATGAAACTATATATATGCTAGGATGGACGACTGAGATTTTGATGCATAGGGTTTGTATACCGGGGCGGGAGTGGGTCGGATACCGGGGCGGGTTTGCCAGAATACCATACCCGATCTTAACCCGCTGCGGATTAACAAAAATTACCATACCCGCCCCATAACCCGGTCAAAGTCAAAATAACCTGCTCCTAGCGGGGCGGGGCGGGTCGAAGATTCGCCGGTTGCGGATCTAATTGACATCCCTAGGATTCACTCCTGGATTCTATCAGGTGATGATACACGTGTTGAATGAAGCTAGGGGTCATGTCGTAAAACTAGCATATGTCCGTTGATTACGATGCTTTGTACGGTGGACTCCTTTGAAATGGCCAAGTTTGTGATGGAATAACATAGAGGAATATGTTTTGCTACAATGTTTTTATTCAAGAAAGGTGCAGGGGATGCCATTTCCAAGAAGTATATTTACTCGAAGAGATGAGAGGCGCCGATTATGAGGCAGATGCCAAAACATAGAACTCCATCCTTGGAAGTTTGTTAGAGTGTGGTAAGACATCGGAAGCTTGCAGGCTGCTAAAAGATATGCTAGAAAATGGCATTGCTTCAAATATTGGAACCATTGAGAATGGAGGGAAATTAAAGTGGGCTGGGGGGGTGGCCTCGGGGAGAGGGGGTGTGGGGGTGCCAGTACTTTTGGAGGGAAATCTGTTATTGGAGGGGAGGGGAAGCTCTTGGGCAGCGGGGCGGGGCGGGGCGGGGGGGGGGGGGCTAACATTCATGATGGTAGAATTGAAGCACAAAGCTCAATACATCCTTGGATCAGACGATTTCAGTGAATCTTATCAAGTACAGGAGGAAAGTGGAGAACTACCAAGGGTTAGCATTTTAAGTTGATCTATTTGAGCTTATGCTGACAGTACACTAGTGTTGTTTACGTAGTGGGAAAACTCACAACCCTATTATGTACTTCTTTGCAGTATCTTTCACTAGGCAAAGTTAGTATTGCACATAGTTGCAAGAGAATTAACAATTGAATATCTGCACAAATTGACAAGCATACCGTACTTGCATTCTTGCATAAAACGACTTGTATCTATGATTTCGGGGGGAGGAGTAATTTGGGAAGACCAAATTATATGATTAAAAAAACTTTTTTTTAAGTCTACCCCTTGTTCAGAAATTTTGAAAAGTCACCCACTTTTTCTTAAGTTTTCAAAAGAATCCCATCTTCCACAAATATTTAATTCCAAAATCCATCATTTCCTAATTTTTCCTTGGATTTTTTACTCTTGCCAATGAATCTGTCAGCGCATAAGTTTATACTGAAGTGGACCAAAGAACGATTGGTTCCAAAGAAGTTAAAAGTAGAGTGAAGCACATAAATGCTCTCTCAAATAACAACTCGTGATGACTCAGTCCCTCAACTATTTAATCTAGCGGGTACACTTGTTTGAGTCATCAAACCTGGATACTATAACCCCTTTGCAATGAATCTGCCACTTACATGCACCCCTTGAACATTTGGACCCAAGGAATTAGAAAATCACCTTACAGCTCGTACCAATGTGATTCTAAAAAGAGAAGAATAAAAATCTCATAAAAAGCACGTGTTGTTGGTGGTTATAATGCCTTCATTCTCTTTCAATCTAGACACCTACGGACACATTGTACTTCACATATATGCATGTTTTTACGATTATGTGGATGTATGGATATAGTATCCAAAATTTATCTACTTCCATCTCACATTTATATAATTGCCCAATTTTTTCTCAATTTCAAAATGTCCCCGAAATTCTTCCTAGTTCAGCATAAATTTCTCCTATATACATATATGAAACCCAAGAAAAACCTACGAATTTATTTGGCCCCCTTCATCAAAATTGCAGTGGCGATCACTGTGGTCGATCCAAATATAAGTCGTCATCGAGTTGTTCCCATTAACATCGGATCATATAAGAGTTGACCCTCAAACAATTCGAAGGGAAATGACACAGGTTTTAGATGGTGGCTATGGAGTGAGGGTGGGGGTTTTGGCAGATGCTTGGGTCTTAGTGGCCGACGAATTTCAGTGAGAGGGTTGTGTGTTTTTGCTCAGGGTGAAAGGATGAGGTATAGCTAGTATTCCCTCCATCCCAAAAAAAATTGATCATATCCCAAATAATTTGCTAACTTTCTAAATTAAGAAAAAATCTTTAAGTGTTTTTTCATGTTTACCCATTATATATTTTTTATTCTATTTTTCACACTTCACTAATCAATTTTCTTTGTCTTAACCCATTTCCTTCGCCCACACCCCTCCCTTCCTCCCGCTCTCTCTCTTTAGGGATAGAACAGAAAATACATAATATATGACTTATATTCTTAATATGTGTGTCAAGTCAAATGAATTAATATTTTCTAGATGAAGGAAGTATAAAAATATTAGAAGTAGAAGAGCATTTAGGGCATTTGATGTCAACTGGAAGTGTTTGGCAATGAGTTTGATAAATGAAGGGAAAGTGGAGGGCAAGGTTGTCCGTTTAGATTAACCAGCATCCATATTGAATCAAGTGAAGGACTTACACGACACATGTAGTTTGGAGCTTTACTCGGAAGAGATTAGTTTCATGGTGCCTAGTGCATTTTATCCTAAAAGATAAGGCTAATGCTAAATTCGTGTCTTAAAGTATCACCCTTAACTATACCTAACATTTTAAAAGCACCAAATTAGTATCTAAAATTCAAATTTTGAACCATATGAGTCATTTCGCTAACAGAAGGTGGAAGTTGTTAAAAAGTCCAATAATAAGACCGTCATTTTAGAAAAAAAATTAAAAACAAATAGGAAAATTAGGAAAAATGGGTACTCTCTCTCCAAGTTGGAGTCCATCTCGCTCCTCTCTCTTCACACACAAGCACACATCACACAGTTACACGCACACGGGTCTTTTCTCTCTTCTCTTTCTCCAAATGTGACGGGGTGCGTCAATGTGTGTGTGTGGTTGTGTTTGCGTGGAGAAAGAGAAGAGATAGAGGGACTCCAACTTGGCGAGACAAAACGACAGAGATGTGCCACGTAAATCCGTTTTAAAACTTTTTTTTCCATAATGATGGTCTTACTCCTGAACTTTTTTAACAACTTCCAACTTCTATTAGTGACATGACTCATTTAGTTCAAGATTTAAATATTAGATACTAGTTTGATACTTCTAAAATATTGAGCATTAGCCAAAAAAAAAAAAAAACTACTAAAATGGTCAATGGGGAAAATTAGGAAATAAAGGGTTTTGAGAATAAATATTCGTGGAAGATGGGATTCCTTTGAAAACTTAAGAAAAAGTGGGGTGACTTTTCAAAATTTCTGAACAAGGGGTATACTTAAGAAAAAAAGGGGTTTTTTTTAAATCAATTAATTTGGTTCTCCCAAATTACTCTTCCCGCCAAAATCGTTGACTCCTGTTCTGGTACAAGTTGTTTTCTGCAAGTACGATTATGCGAAGATACTTGTCAATTTGTGGAGATATTCAAGTCGTTTCTTCTCTTCCAACTAATGCAATACTAACTTTGCCTAAGAGAAAAGCTTATATTAGAGCACCCAATGATTTACCTGGTATGAACATGGTGGGGTACAATACACATAAATCTTGAAATTCATCTACGCCTAAATATGATAAAGGATCCAAGTGTTTTCCCTTCTTCGAAATGTGCAAATACTAAGCAGACATTAGGAAGTTCATTAATGGGTGTTCCATGAGTGTCAGTATTACTAAAAGAACTACACCTAATTGCATTAATCCTAGTGCTTGGAAATTTTAATCAAATGTCAATTCCAAATTCTCCCTCACTAGCATAAATTATTTGAAGGCTAAAAGTAGGGAACCCTGCGTTAACTTACTTACTCCATAAGACCCACCAAATATCACAACAGGTGATGCTTCGGAAGATAAATTATGCTTCAAACTCCTTTTCAGCATCGCGAAGTCAGCTAATACTTGTTGTGAATTCAAGTAGCCCAAGGTCTTGGCAAATATATAGGAGTCCTTCCCAAATGGCATTGATTCTTCATAAAACCTATGTTGAAAAATCACCCAGACAAATCCCATTAACACTCTAACTACATTTAATCAATACTCAACCAAAGAAACTGTTTCCAAGAACACCTAGATAAGGTTTTATCTAAACTTCCATTTTCTTCTGACTGCAAATTTGTATTTCCTGAGATACTTTTGAGACGCATAAAACTTTAAAGAGTTTTGTGATAATACTTCAACGAAGACCAATAACGCTTGAAATTTTGGAGCAATGTCAAGCATAAAATCAGTATTGTCAGCAAACCATTCAATGTTCCTTTCATCGCCAGTATAGACAAAAGTTGGTGCTCCACGGTGCCAATAATGATCATTAGTAAGATACCTTTGGTAGAAGATTTTGGAGCTCTTGAGCTAGAATGTGAAGTGGTCTAAAACTGAGAATTTTGGTTATGTTTTGTTGGCTTGTTTTGCAAGTGAAGTTTGATAGGCATTAGTGGAAACGTATGTTGGCATTGATTCAAGATTTATGTGTATTGTACCCCACCATATTCATATCAGACAAATCTTTTAAGTGCTCTAATATAATCTCTTCTCTTAGGCAAAATTAGAATTACATTAGTTGGAAGAGAAGAAACGACTTGAATATCTGCACAAACTAACAAGTATCTTCGCATAATCGTACTTGCATTCTTGCAGAAAACGACTTGTATCAGAACAAGAGCCAACGATTTTGGCGGGAAGGGTAATTTGGAAAAACCAAATTAATTTTTTAATTTAGAAAAACCAAATTAAAAAAAAACCCTTTTTTCTTAAGTCTACCTCTTATTTAGAAATTTTGAAAAGCCACCCCACTTTTTCTTAAGTTTTCAAATGAATCCCATCTTTTACAAATATTTATTCCCAAAATCCCTTATTTCCTAATTTTCCGGAGCAAATGTATAGTTTGAATATCCACTGTTTTTTCCAAAGTTAAGGTCGGCAATTGCTAACAAAACATGTGGCCTCGCCGGTGTTTGTGGAGCCTGAGGCTAGCTATGGCTCAAGGAGGGTAGCGCCAGACCAGCCGGTAGCGGCCTTGCAAGCGGCATCTCAAAAGGGGGTGCAGTGCTGGTTTGGTCAGGATGGTTGATGTATGCACACCTCAGCAGAGTTATCTTTCTAACCAGAGAAAATATCTGTGCCCACTTTGTCGCTTAAAATGGCGAAGGTCGTACAACTCTAAAACAGAGTTATGAGGCCATGGAGCCACATTATGCATGATTCGGAGCTGGATGGTAGTTTTCATTAATGCAAGTGCAAAGACAAAGCATGGTTTACAATTATTATGTGATAGATAGATAGATATCTCAGAATGGGCCAACAATTGCTGCTACGTTTTCCTGTCTTTTTAGGCTTTTTATTTATATTGTTGTATGTAATAATTGCAAGAAAGATTCTATTTATTGTTCATGTATGATTTTCTGCTTTTGTTTTGAAAAAAAATGAAATCCAAATAACTTTTTCAAGACCAAAATGAAATCATGTTTTTCATAACTTTTGACACATCATTGCGCGCTCTCTCTCCCCCTCCCTCGGTACCAGCACCACCATGGCACATCATCGACCACCTCCGTGCCACCACGAAGAACCGAAGCTTGCCACTGCAGTTACCATGGCCATGACAAGCCACCTTCGATCTTATCTCGTCCGGCCCCATCTTGACCCACACAACCTCCACAAAACCATCAGAGCCTCACCCACAACCACTAGATCAGATCTCCACAACCATCAGATCTTCTCTTCACCACCGTAGGCACCCGACTGCCATGCCAAACCACAGTATCACCACCTTCAACCACCACCACCACAGTCTCACCTAAGCTGCAATATCACGATACAAGACCTCTGTCGCCTTCGATCCACCATTCTCAAGTTACTTTTGAACCATTATTTTACGAATTCAACAACTAAATCCATCAATTCAAAATGAATGTGACCTGTGGTTCAAAAAGTCCTTGCTGGCCAGTTATACGAAGATATAGGCAGAAGAGGTGCCCAACCATATAAAAAAGTGGGTGACTAATGATGACAATGTTGATGCAGAATCGGTACCTAAAGAGATCCACAATTTCTCATCCTTCAAGATCTGGGAGTGAGTAATCAATCATGTCAGTCGTAACTCCAGATGCTATTTGTGCCTCAATAATTTATTTGGGAGAGATCTTAAAACGCGATTGCGCATCAAAAATTTTGTTTAATGTGTTTGGTTTGGCGTACAAGCATCGCAAACTGCAGTTTTTACGTTGTTAAGCTACAAGTGAACGGGCAGCCCTTGGTCTCAATACTAAAGTTCAAGTTGTCAATTTGAAATATTTAAGCTATAAAGTGTAATTAAGTCTTTTCTCTAACTAGTAAAGATTATGTGCACTTGATGTTTAAGTCTAGTAACCTAATTAATTAATATACGTGAAAAGGATTCAGTTCATAAACCTAGTCAGTTGTTATTGACTATAGTAAACAACTTATTATAAAGCAAGCAAGACAAAGATATACATTATAAATGCTTTGATATTGTGATTAGCATGTTAAATTTTGTTTGTATTGTGGTTAGGTGGTAAGAACAACAGTAGACCTTAAGAAGTTGGACCGTAGAACATTGTTTAACAGCCACATATACCACACCGTGTTTTGAGTTCCTTGAGACCTCTAACCTTTCCCAGGCTTCTCGTGATCTTAACAATCAGTTGTCTCGGACAAATATCCGCATTATTGCTTGCATATTTGTCGAAGTAATTATATAGGCACACTTTAACCTTTTTCTTAATCTCCTCGTTAGTTTTGCTCATGTCTTGCTAACAACAATATTATTTGTTGGTGGTAGGCGCACACTTTAGCCCTTTTCTCGATCTTCTTATCTGATATGTGCTTCAATTTTGTTGATGTCACTCCAAGAGAAACATTTGTTAGATAAGTGCATTATAGTCTTTTTCTTAAACTCTTCTTCCGTTGCCCTACTTTAATCAGTTTTCTTCTCTGATATCCGCTTCAATTTTGTTACTGTCATTCTAAGAGAAATCTTTGTTAGATAAGTGCATTATAGTCTTTTTCTTAAACTCTTCTTCCGTTGTTGCGCTACTTTAGTTTCGTATAAGCCAATTCAATAGCCTAAGAGAATTATTCTTGTAATTGGAATATTGCAGTGAGTGACAACTATATATAAACACGATTACCATCATATGAAATGTTATTCAAGTGCGACTCTCTCTCTCTAGAATATCCATGATAAAGGCTTTTATAAATCTTGTTAGCCAAGGCAGAAAACATTTACTAAAGTTTAGGCGACTGCTACGTGGCCTTGCAAAATTAAGAACTCACAGTTGTTAGTTACATTAATGTGTCAAAAAAACCAAATGTCGGAGATCAATAGTTAATTTTTCTACTATTGTCCAATATTAGGACAGTCAGTCGAAATAATTTTTCTTTTGTTTTTCTGGGGTTGAGAGGTGCCGGGATTAAATGGATAACGGATACATATATAAGTATGACACAGAGACATGACGATGCTGATTTGAACAAACATTTCAATTTTAAGCTAAGCTTGTAGTATTGACATACATGTTTTAAAAAGCTTATTGATTTTGCTATCATAAACTAATAGAAATTGTTGATAAGTTTTGGATGTATGAACAAATTAAAGATTCTAAGCTAATTGTAGTGATTGCCATTTTTATTTTAAATTTTTGATAAGTTATCGTATTGCTATTAGCATCGTAGTCAGACTTGCTAATAGATTTTGAATACGTAAATGATTGAGAAGAGGAATCTCATTAACATGGTCGATGGTTATACATGAATTTCTCTTTGTGAGATTTTAGCTTGTGATAGCTTTTGATTACATAACCATTTTTCTTTTCTGGTGCTTTTTATTAGGAAGGTAGGTGCATTTGTGCTACTTTGTACCCTAAGTTTCTGTAATTGCTTAAGTGATTGTATTTGCGAATTTTATATGGCTTTGTTAATCGGAGCTTATTAATTACAGTATTAAACTACATTAAGAAAATTACTCTTGAAGATATATATATATATATATATGAAAGCCGAAGCTGAGAGAATGTAACATTCTCTTTCCTACTTGGCATGCCTCTCTTTGTGTCATTTGGCATTCAATCAATTATATAAATTTTAGTTTTCTCTCTCTTTCCTACTTGGCATGTCCCACTTAAAAGAAAATCTTTCTCTTCATAAATTTTAAATATATATCTCATTCTAATCAATATCTTCTTCAAAATTTAAAACTTTTCAATATTTTACACAATTCTAACATGTTTTCACAATCTAACAAAAGTAATCTCCTTCCTTTTACATTATGTTAAGTCATAGAAAATATTTTTTATGTATATGCCTGTATATATGTATAACTACCTCTCATATTATATATTTTTTTGTATGTCACATAACTTTTTATACTGTTTTAAGTGAGTTTTAGTAGTAAAAATCTCAATATATGGGTTCTTAACATTGTTACTAAAAATGGTAAAAAAAACTCATAAAAAGGTGAAAATAGTATTATTTGTTATAAATATAAGCTTTTCATTAGCCGTTATTAATCGGAGCTTATTAATTACAGTAGTAAACTACATTAAGAAAATTACTCTTGAAGAAATTTGCTAATAAGACGCAATCATAACTCATCTAGAACCTCAAGCTTAGGGTATTTTGATTTTATACAAGTTATTTATGTGTAATAATCCCATAACTCCTTTATGACCAAGTCGTGTCTGTAAAAATATGTCTTTGTGAAAAAAGGAAAAAAAAATGATAAAATCGTGCAATTAAATAATTCAACGTAGCTTGGGGTTAAGGAGTACCATAGGTACATGGCTCAAAAAGTAAGTTTAAGGCTAGTAATTTTTTTAAATACTTTAATGGAGATGTAGAATTAATAATTTTTTATATACTTGTGTTGCTATCTCATCCTAACTATACACACTTGAACCTTTGTTATCCCGGCTGGCTAGCTGGCTGGCTGCGCAAATTTAGACCGCCGCGTCCGCACGCGACTCCGTGACGCCCGTCGCCGCGCCCGATTATCATAACCACGTCACGTGCCCCCAGCACAACGCCCGACTTCGCGACACCTGTCACTGTGTTCGTGCGCAATTTCCATATCACGTGCCCTGGCACCGCCATAACTGCCGCGCTCATGCACATCGCTGCTTATACAGTCGTGCCCCCGGCATCCTGTGACACTACCGTTCCCTCGCGTTGGTCTATCCTTTCACCACACCATGCGCACCTTGCTTTAGTCGTGGAACATGCTTCGACCCATTTCCCAGAGTGTGCAGTATCCTGTAGGGATAGTCGACTCTTTCAGGACATTATCTCCGCCAGAGAGTTACAAGTGCTCAAGCATGAAGACTCCCCTTCCGCTAGGTAAATGGCTCCTCCGAGATGCTACCTCGGCTCGTCGATAGGCAACTCCTCCGGGACACTGTCTTGGCGAGCTCCGAGTACTTCGGCACGAGGCCTTACCTGCGGGATAGGCGATTCCTCCAGAGCACTATTTCTGCCAGGGTGTTTGCGTTATTAGCCTACGTGCTTCGGCACCGAGAGCTTTCATCGGCACCCTAGGGACTATGACCCATAGGTCACTCTGGGACTGGAGCAGGTTTCCGAAGGGCATCACACCTAGTCTGCCTGGCAGTTCGGTGTCGGGTCTTCCCCACAGCTGCCAGGTCCTTGGTGTCTCTCGACGTCCTGTGGGACTTTGCAAAGGCTTTGGACTGGTGGCTAGAACAAGGGGTTCTCTGGCCACACCGGCGCTTTGTGAGCCAGTCTTTCCAAACAGACAGAAAGACGTTGTGCGGGCAGGCCGAGTCAATATGCGATCCGACAATCCGTGGAGCACTAGCACCTGTGGCCCCTTCAATGACGTGTCACTCCCGGGGGACGCCACGTGTCGCTTGATGACATCATCATCATTTCAACTCCTATAAATAGAGGTCTTGAAAATCCATTTTCAGGACTGGACATTTTGGAGAACTCATTCTCACATTCACTTTCTCACTCTTGAATTCTAGAGAGAGAACATACAGGACCTTGACTATGGACTTAAGTATCGGACTATGACTTTCATCGTGTATTCACCCCGCGCCATCGCCTTGCAGTACTGCCATCCTCAGGCTCTGTCTGGAAAGCCTTTGGTCTCTGCCCTTGCTCCATCTTTGTTGTGTCCCACATGGCATCTGAGTCTGACTGCATTCCTTGTGACATCTTCACGTCGACTGAGAACACACTTCCTTGGCATCAACTTTTTAATTAAAAGTAAAAAATGCCATCAATTTAAAAAAAAACTCTAATATTTGAAAAGGCAAAGATGCTTAAAGTTTGTTAAACGTAAAAAACGACCTAAATTTTTTCAAAGTTTAAAACTCAAAAAGGATAGCTTGAGGAAATATGCTTAATATATACTTAAAGATACAAATACCCTCAATTGAAAACAAACTCTCGAGTTAGAAAAGAGTATCTTAGGGGGAAAAAAACAATTAGCTGTTTAACCACATCCTCGTGCTTTTATATATAGTGTAGATTATTAAGGAGTAACTAAATGCACACTTCCTCTGAAAATGTTTTAGCGACACTTTTCATATATTAACCGAAAAAAGAGTGAATTGAATCTCGCGGTCGCATATACTCGTATATACCAAAAAGAATAATAAAGGAATTTAGGAGACAAAATTCTTCCGGACCACCGAAGTCCAAAAAAGTATGCATAAATCATGACTTTGCAACAAATGTCAAGATTCCAGATTCCTAGGATTGTTTTTAAAGTAAATCCCTAGTATATAATATCCACTAGAGAGCTCTAATTATCAAATGAGACACCAAACAAAGTTGCAAAAACTAAGGAACCCCATAATCATATCCTTTTGGTCCACTGAATTCAATACTCAAAACAACAAGCTTAGTCCAACCAGTCCCATTGTCTAAGGGCCTGTAATTTTGGTGAAACGTTAAAGGTTACCGGAAAAACGGGGAAAGCCAATAAAGACGCGTACTCACCGCAATTTAAAACGTCGTTAATACCATGTAAATTAGTTGTTTCACTTGAGAATGTTGGACAAATAGTTAATGAACATTTGCTTCTCCCTTTTACTCTTAGTTGCTAGGTGCCGATAATGCTTCGCTTTTTGCTTTTTATCGTTTGACGTTTTTGTGACACGTTGAAGTGTCATTTCTTAACGTCATTCTAGATTCATCTGTCACCTGGAGTGCTACGTTGAAGTGTCATTTCTTAACGTCGTTCTAGATTCATCCGTCACCTGGAGTGCTATTACTTTTATTTTCTTCTTTCTATTTTACATGCAAACATGTAAGAGCAAATATATTATGTTTTCCAAAAGCTATTCGGCTAAAGTGGGTAGTTAAAATTATTCGTATATATCTGGAGTGGCAGCTCATTTAAAGAAATAGCAGAGGTGGGAAAGTTGTTTGCTGTCTGATATCCTAGGAAAAGCTTGATCATGAGGAACTGGAAAAGTAACAAACAATGGTATCTTGACTTGAACAAGAAAAGTATTCTATTCTATATGGTGCAAGCCTGCAGGATCAAGCCGTATCATCTAGTCTAGCTTCTTGTGCAGGAGCAATAGAGAAAAGGGCTTACTTAAGTGAACCCAGAATATTTGGCATAGTACACAGTTACAGTTTTACATGGGGCCTCACTGATGCAACACAGCAGCAAGATAAACATGAACCCTTTGCATCGACGAGTATAGAAGTTCATATCAAAATAGGGAAGCAGCAATGACAGAGCCCTTTTCTTCGTATCTTGTACAAGTATACAGATTAACCTGAACCCTTTCCGTCGAATTTCTCACAAGTGTGCAGATTAACCTGACTCCTCTGATATTATCCTGTGCAACTTCATCATGCGGGATGACCAAATCTTATTTACATGAAAATTTCACAACCACCTTGATGTTAACCATGGTTGATCACTTGATCCCTTTAGCATATCTCAAGCTAGTAGATGTCCTCAAGTAATACTATACTAGTATATCTCCGAAACTTTAGTAGCTGGATATTGTTTGAATATCATCATTAGTTAATTGGTCATTATTATTTCTATTCTACCAATAGATGTGGCTTTCAAGAGGATGGTCCATGGTTGTCTATAATGGTCATCAACAATTTAAAATCAAGAATCATCACGTACAAAAACTGCTACCATTATTCATTGACCGGGAAGAAGGGTCCCTTCTTGTCACTCTATATTTGAATACTCGCATTCACTAGATTTATGCAGACATTCTTTTTATACTCGACACCAGATTTTATATGCAAAATGGATGATCACATGCTTCCCTGGCCTTATGTGCCGGCCGAAGTCATGACCGAGTCACCTGGACACAAATGAAAAGGGAGGATCATTACTTTTGAATAAATGCATACACTGGACTTTTGTGAATCAACACTGTCTCCCTGCCTATATTCCCCTCTCTCCCTAGGTGTAGTCAAGCAAACTTCATGCAGCAGGAGTAATAAAATCAGGAAAACCGAATGGACATTGAACGAGAGAGAATAAGATAAGGGTGAAGTTGTTTGAAACATGTTATGCGTAGAACCTGGGCTACGTTAAGTCACAATGGCAAATAGACTAGCAAAATCACCAGCATTAGCACCTCGACCTTTGCATATTCAGGGTAAGGTTCTTAAACTGAACTATGTGAAGGCAGTGCTCATAGTTTGCGGCATCATTGCCTTAGTTGCAGCCTTGATATATCTATGCATCAAGAGAAAGGTATTTGCAAATTGCAGGAAACGTGCGAGGCAAAAAGGTTAGTCACTAAAATTTTGAGGTTTTGGTTGGTTAATAGATTAAGCCAGGGGAGTGATTTCCCTCGTGTGTCCTCTTCTTGAAAAATCTTGGAGGCAAACTTTTTTCGAAAGATGTAAGGAACTTGTATCACGTTAAAAAAAAGGGGACATGACATGTTAATCTTACAAGTTCTCTCTTTTCTACCTCCTATCCCTAAACCTATTACCCAAGAAATCCGGAGACAGTGAATTTCCGTTCATTATCACCCTTTTCTCCAAAAGTAGCTAACCAAATGAAGCCTTGGGTGTTTCGGAAACAGCTTCAAGGAGATTTACTTTAATAGTTAATCAAGACATGAATCACATGATAACACCCGCGAAATTTAGGCTTACAAATCAAGCATCAGCAAAACTTACCAAATTTCACGGCAAAAAAATGTAGATAATCTCGATCCTGACGAAATGATGTTGAGGAGGTTCCGGTTGGAAGAACTGGAGAAGGCTACCAACCATTTCAGCCAAGATTGCTTGATTGGGTCAGGTGCATTTGGAAATGTGTACAGAGGAACACTTAATGTCGAGGGAATGCTAGCAATCAAGAAGGCCCGTGCTGATTCCTACACGAGTACTGCAGAATTCAGAAACGGTAAGCCTCAAACTGCACAAGCCACTGTGGGTGTGTATGAACTATGAAGTATGTTGTGTAACTGATGTGTGTGATTTTTTTTGAAGCAGAAGTGAAGTTACTTTCCAAAGTGAAGCATAGGAACCTTGTAGGGCTGGTGGGATACTGTGATGAAGCTGGTAGGTACATGATACTGTATTAGTTATTAAGATGGTGGAACTGCTATAACGATTTCTTCCACCTCGGGATATATGCCCACACAGAGATATATATTATAGACGTCTCCTGAAGCTGTAGCAGAAGACATAGCAGTCTGGGAAGATGTCACATGAACCAGGTCAAGGGGATGCCATCAGATTAAAATTCTCGCAGATTGTAAAGATATAGTCATGAAGCTGGCCTTGGAAAATAACTCTACAAGATCCATCCTTTAATCTATGAAATCAGTACTCTAGCATCGCATTTTGTGTATTGTAATATAAGACAGGTAGTAAGAGTGTTGAAAGGAAGCTCATAGCCTAGCTACGGAAGCATTGGCAAACTCTTGAAATATTGATGCTAGGGAATACTGTATATGCTTTAACTTCTGGTTTTCGAAAAAGTAGACGTCTCATGATCTTTTGGTTATCTTTTCTTCGTAACAGGGCCAAAAAGAGCACAAGCATTAGTTTATGAATACGTCTCAAATGGTTCTTTACTAGAGTACATCGTCGGTGAGTTACAACTGCTAACTTTACCTCCTAGCGGATCATCATTGTCACTCTGCTTACAGTAACTTCTACAGGAAGGGGAGGGAGGGTCTTAACATGGAGGCAAAGAGTAAATATAGCCATTGGAGCAGCTAGAGGTAAAATCTCTGGTTTTCTAGTCATCATATACTGCTTAAACTGAATAAGCTTGATAGTTATTTCTATTGTACTACTTGAAATACTTTGTAGGTATAGCTCATTTGCACGAAGGAATCAATCCAGGCATAATACACCGGGATATCAAACCTAGTAACATACTAATAGGAGAAGGCTTTGAGGCTAAGGTATCAGACTTTGGGCTCGTAAAATCAGGTCCCACTGGGGATCAATCTCATGTCAGCAGCCAAATCAAAGGGACACCAGGGTACCTTGACCCTGCCTACTGTTCAAGCTTCCACTTGAGTCCGTTTAGTGATGTCTATAGCTTTGGAGTCATACTCCTGCAACTCGTTGCTGCTCGGCCTGCAGTTGATACAACAAGAAGTGGCTCGAATTATCACATTATCGAATGGGTAAGTAACACTTGGGATGCAATTATATAAGTTTTTGAACAACTACCTTGTGGCTTAAAATGAAAAACAAACTACATGACTATATATGGAGAGATTTGGAGCCAGCGCCATCATTCTTGAAATGAACTTTTTTCGTCTGTTTAAATGCAGGCAAGGCCTAGTCTGGAGCAATGCAGCGTCGAAGACATATTGGATGCTAATCTTCTATTAGAGCCATGCAACATGGAAATGATGTTGAAAATGGGACAACTAGGTTTAAGATGTGTCGTGAAAGTGCCCAAACAAAGGCCTACAATGACTCAAGTGTGGCAAGAGTTAGAGGCATCCCTCTATTCAGCAGAAAGTTTCATCAACAAACAGCCATCAAGGGGGTCCCAGAGACACACTGGTAATTCTCATGCATATACAGATCATGGGGGTCGTTACTCTACAGATAACGATCATTCTCATAGCTTCGTCAGTGTCGATGGTGTTGGACTTCAAAGGTTCCACGTAGAGATGGATAGTATGTCATTTCAGAGCACTAGTATGAGATGTTTAGAGGCTGATACTATAAGCCTAGACATTGACAAATACAACTTGAGAGGAATAAGCGAGGAACCAAGTGCGAGTATGTTCGAGTATCTAAGCATACCTCGCGATTAATCGTGCTGCGATATGAATTTTATGTAAGAAGATGACCGATTTGAGTTGCTTTTTTAATGCAACTTGAACTACTGTTCGATTGAGTGCCGATTAATCGTGCTGCAATTTGAATTTTATGTAAGAAGATGACCGATTTGAGTTGCTTTAGCGCAACTTGAACTACTGCTCGATTGAGTTGTTTTTGTTCTATATTACTTAAATTAGCTTTGAATACTTGTTTCATATAACAGATCTTTTCCTGCTTATTTTTATTGGTAGGAGTAATCCTTTGCTTTCTCCCACAATTGTGCTCTTGCATGTTTCCTGTCCTATCTCCTGTCAGAGCGTCCAGCTCCTTCCCATACAAACTTCTCTTTTCACGGCAATTCCCATAAAGCTGCCTCAAGAAAAGAGAAGCTAACCTCTCCAGATGACATCATGAGCAGCAACTGATGCCTTTATTCTACACCTGGTGGCACAACTAAGGCTTGCCAGAGGAAGTTAAAAATTGGCTGCAAAAATGTCCTGCTCTTCCTACACCAACCAGTATTCCATCCTCGCCCCTGAAAAGAAATTGCAAATGTGTAGCCCTCCCTTTAAATTCAGGTTTGTAGTAAACAGACCCTCAAATGAACTTGATAAGAAGAATATAGCTTTGCTGAGCTTCTCTCTATTAAAGCCTTGTCCAACCCACAAACATGCTGAAGAGGAAGATAAGCCCATCAGGTATAAGAATCAATCCCAAACCCCATGTATGATTGACGTGGGACTTGACACATGCCCGTACGCAAAGCATGAAATGTGAGTTGATCCCGTCGAGCCGAGAGAAGCAACAAGAAAGTGACCTAAGGACCATCGAGCAGCATGGTCATGGGGAGGCATGGTCAGGGCCTAGGCCAAGCTCTGAACCAAATTAAAGCCTGGTGTCAAAACAAAGGCATGATCAAGAGAAAGAGAAGCCCACTAGGTATAAGAACCAATCCCAAACCCTGTATAGTCAATGTCGGACTTTACACTCTCGTCACAACTCACAAGCACCACAAGCTCTCCCTATCAGATATGGTATCACAACTTTCCTCAAGATTAACGAAAAATCAGGACAATCATGATGCCTGCAATATGGACAGAACTTGTGATCCTACAGCTGAGCAGCTGATTGAGACGGCTCACTGAGGTTGTGACGAGAGTGAGTTCTTTATAGCTACTCTCCATTTTTTCCGTTCTCTAGATTTTAATTTCTCTCCTCATTTTCACAAAAAAAGTAGTGACACAAAATGGGCTGCAGGCAAGGGTTAGCAGCATTGGACGAGGCCTTTGTTGGAGTGAACCTGTTATTGGGCATCAATAACGATGATGTCATGAATTTTATATGAGCTTAATTTGTATGCCAGTTAACAATAACACAAGATGGAAAGGCAATTACCTAGAGACTCCTTAGAATCTTTGCCTGTGCCGATTAGAGGCAGAAGTCAGAAGATCTTGACACTATTATGGACTTTGTTGTCACAGATTCCAAAACAGCTAGGTGGCATTTCTAGAAACAAATGTATAACAGTAAAGAAAAAAGAGAATGAGGTTTTAATACTTCCAATAGCATCATACCTCAACTTTTCTTGCCATCTTGTATTTCTCGGTAGGGAATGATGAAGCAAAAGCTTCCGCAAGGAGACTTTAGGAGTTCTCTTTTCTTCTTCTTTTCCTTCTGAATTCATGCTTTTGTTTAGATCTACCACCAAATGGAAATACCATATTTTCTTCCTTTTTACTGCATGGTTGCTTTTACAAGCCTCGAGCACGTCCCTGCACTAAGGCAATCAGGTAAACTGTCAGTTTTTCAATTCTTATTTGCAGCCTTCTACTAGCTTAAAGTAAGATACCTTAGGTCCCATTGGCCTTAACTTCGTGCAGATTCCTACACTGCAACCCAAAAATCATGCATTTTCAAGGTTCTCACCAGAACCAACAGCCTGCTTAACTTTCCAACTTCTTCACATTCATATAACCCACAGGAGAGCACGTATGAAGGTGCAGACTATACACAGCATGAGAAGGGAGACAAAATATGTGGACACGATAAATGTTACACATAAGACGGTAGGATGAAAGCCAAATATTAGAATGGGGACCTCAAACTTCAGGCTGCTGCAAGTCTCATAGATCACTCTACAACATGCAATTGGCACCATAAACTGTTGATGCCACACCTCCACGAAAGCTCTCATGAAGGCAATAGTAATGCTAAATTTGCTACATTGTACATTGCGTAATCAAGCAAGTAATAAGAACATTGGTCATTGCATTTGCAGTGAGCAACATAAGTTAATTTCCCTGGCATCAAGAAAAAGAATTTTGGTATTCTTTTGTGGGAGTGGGGTTGGGGGCCGGCATGAAGAGAAATCAGTATATCTATAGTTAATTTTTTGCATGTATGCATCAACGTAAAAGGCCCCGGTAAGAAAATTTAACTAATGATCAAAACAATGGCTGTAGGCATTTTCGACAAAGTATATAGCATTAGTAATAGGTAGACACTATATTTGAAGGTGAAATACTTACTGTAAGAGTGCAATTAGTCCACCCTTCTACTTCCTAACTACGTTCAGGGAACAGAGAGTGCAGAAGTGGCTATCAGTTCTTCAGACAAAAATAATGGACAAGGGTAATTTTTAACCAGAAACGCTGTTGGCCATGATCGAAAAGATAACTTGCCTCGCCTACCTACTTGAGCCGTAAGTATATATTTCTCACAAGCTGCTTCAACATGACCGCATCTAAACATAAGCTCAAATTCCAGGATTATCAGAAAACCTTAGATATCAAGAATTCTGCTTAACTGGCTTCAACCAAGAGTTTCCCTTCTAGGTAGGATGGAGAGTGACCCTTGTCAACCCCCCTCGTAGAATTTTTTTCATGTGCAACGAGATAAGTGTACATCTCCACAGAGGCCTCTGAAAATTCCATCAAGGATGCAAAAACAGAAGAGAATCCAGTCTGAAATCCATTTAAAATGACTCTTTTTGTCTCTTGGATGCTATCATTATGCTTTGTCTTCTCTGCATCAAGCCTAATCTTGAGCATATCCAATAGACTTTTCTTCTCTGCCAAGTACTCAGCACGATTTCGCACGTCCTCCTGTTCCCTTTGTGCAGAAAGCTTGACTTCCAAAGTTTTTCTCTCTGCGCTTTGATAAGCAAGAAGCTTTCTGTCAAGTTCCACTGCAAGTCCATCAACCTTCCTCTTCTGTTGCTGCTCCACTCCCTGCTGAGCCCATAAAGCCCTTATATCCTTCCCAAAGCTTTTCAGAGCATACGCTACCGTTTTACTAGGCAACTTCTCCAGATAAACTAACCAATCTTGACAGATCACAAGCAGTGGTGGCCCATTGATTTGATATTGTGGGACTGAAGATGAAACCCAGGGGTATAATCCAATTTCTGGAGCAATGAACTTGGATGCCCATCCATCGAGAGCTTTGATGTACGCCTTTTGAGCAGACACATATCCAGCAAAACAAGCACGCCAATTTTCAAGTTCTGCTTCAAGTTGGAGAGTGGCAAGACGATGAGAGTCATTGCTGAACTGCCCAAAAGCAGGACAGTTGAAAGATATCACTTCAAACATGGTTCGGTTCTGGACTTGATGTGATTTCATCATTACTTTCCAAGTTCTCACGAGACTGCACCAATGTGAGAAATGAACCTAATTACAATACTAAAGTAAAAATTGTAACACCTTCTAACATGGTCCAAAGAATTTTCGTAAGCTTCCTTACCCATGTAGCAACTCAACAAGCTGTGGCTGCAATTCTTCATCTCTCAGCTTCTGAATTCTTTTGGAGATTGAATCAGCAGTCCGAATCGTAACTAATATCTGAGAATATAGATCTCTTACTTCATCCCTGGTTTTGTCCACAGAACCAAAGCCGTCTCCCTTGGCATCCTGGTTGCTCAGCTGGGAACATTTTCGCTCATACAATTTCCTCATCTCGTATCCAGCCTAAAATCGAAGATGATTGTTAAAGAAAACAAAAAACCAATTTACGTGATAATAAGTTGTTGCCAAGTTTTCAGAACCATTCCCAGATACGTCAATCATCATCCATGAAAACTTGTTAAATCACACTATGCACAGCTTATAGAACAGAACTAATTCATGTTTTGTGAACTACTTTTTAATTGAAAGAGAAAGCAGCATAATGTATATGAAGAGGCTGTGCTTTTGTAATTGCATGTTTCCTAGAAGACAGTATTTCATAACTAACAAGCTTATGGTTTCTCTAACTCCATGCTGCCAATGCTCGTACCAGCTATGTCTATAATTGACACTTGAAATGCTGGACAAATAAATTTATTTGCATGTCCTTTTCAATGCGCTGCAAGATGAGAATCTGCAGTAGTTCAATGTAGACAAGTTAAGAAGTTTTCCAGGTACTTACTTCGGATATATGAGAATGAGGCTTTGACATTGTTAAATACAAGAAGTACTTAAATAGCGCTTCTTTCAATAAGTGATAAACTACAAGTATCATGTTCAAAACACTAAGTTCTCCTGCTTTGATATTAAGTTCCTCTCCATCAAGGTACTCCGTTTACCTGGCTTCAAATGATATATCATCTAATTTGCCCACTTTTGTCCAAAATTTTGGTCACGAGCCTCATAAATTAATAAGGCAGGTAGGGACCAGCGAACCAGGAGAATACTCGGGCGTAAAACTGAAATTGCCATGTAGAACATCAAATACAAATAGCAGCAGGTAGTACCTTACTCTACTAAAATAACATATTATAAAATCGCCATGTCAATTTCCTCTGGTATAATATCGAAGGTATAACCCATGCTTTGTTACTAAATTTTCAGTAAAATAAAATGCAGTAATGAAGAAAAGATGGCTAGGTCCTAGGAGGCAAGTCATAAGCAAGACATATAGATAAAACAAAGTATAACATGATTAATTCATTTACACTTACCTTCACTTCTTCATATAGCTTCTGCTCCCAAGCATATAACCTTCCCAGGGTCGATGAATGGTTTCCTGATTCCATGGCTCCAAATTCATCAAATAGATCACTGGTGTATCCTGTCCATGTTGAGGAACTCTTTGAGCTGGATGAAAGAAAGCTCTTGCGAGATGAAGATCGAGATAAAGTTGATCTGCGCCATGTGATTGATTGGATGAGCTTATTTGAACTCTCTGTATCCAAGAGGAGCAAATGAGTAAATAAAATCAGTGAGTAAAACAAGGATAACAAACAAATATACAAGGATTCCCCCCTATATGAATCAACATGTTGCGCTGATACTCCTATTTGTTCTGAAATTTTAGTCCCTTTAACTTCTCAGCAAATTCTTGAGATAAAAATTCAAAGACAAAAAAGGTGCAAATAGTAAACTATGTTCTTATAAGTATTATTTGACAAGTAAGACGAGAATTAAAACGAAGAATGAGGTAAATGTTGGTGCGCTCAAATTTTAACCTGGGAAGTTGCCAAGAAGTCAAGAATTTGGAACTGAGTTTAAGAATTAACCTATTTGTTTCCCCTCCAGCGGTTAGGGCTTCCATTCATGCTTGTACATGCAAGCACGTGCTCGCCCACACACACATATAAGATGTGAAAGGACGTATATGTATGCAAGCTTGAGTACTATTAGTGAAGAAAATTAGGGGAGATTCTCATAGAAAAAGGAAATTTCCGAGTTATCTGGGGAAGATAGATTGTAAAGAGGAACAAAGGCAGAATACTCCATTTTTTTTTATTTTTTTTTACAAAACGAAAACTGGACAAGCAATTTTGTTTGTGCTGCACAGACTCTTCAAGTACATTAGCAACATAAGTAATTAGAACAAATACAGAATCACGCATCATTGTGGAACTTCAAGTCCAAACCAATTGGAAAGTAACAAACCTACCATTCAGAATTATATATTTTGAAGGTAAACAGAACACACATGGCAACGCCAGAACATGAAGTAAAGAGTGAAATTGCAAGAAAAATGTAAAGGACTCACCTTTGATTTCCTCCATATCAGATTGAAGGTGCATCATATTGGTCTCAAGCATCTTAGAAACATCCACACCAGAATCATAAGCCCTAATAAAATGGTCCTCCACATCCTTCAATGCTTCCAGCAATTCCCTCCCATTTGTGGATGTATCAATCACTTGCAACCCCTTATGCTGCTCCGCCTGGCTCGCATCAGCATCACCCACTGCCTTGACACCACCACCACCATCCCCCATTGCCAAGTTCCTCTCTTTATTATCACTCACTCGCTCACCAACCTCCTCCAGCTCTGGTATTCCCTCTGCCTGCCTCACAGCCCTCAGATCATCATCATCAGAAGTTTGACCAACCCCGTTGACCACCACCTCATCGAAAGGATTAAAAAAATCCCACCCGAAATCATTCTCAGGTGACTGCAAGAGTGGGTCCCCCTCACCATAAAAATGCTCACACAGCTCTCTTTCACTCTCATCACTCTCGTCGTCACCACCACCATTTTCTTGATTCCCTTTTTCTCTCTCTAAACCGCCTCTCTCCAACTCTAAAGAATTTTGGACTTTACAAGGAATTGCTAGATGGGTGGTCGATTCAGAAGGTTTCTGTTGAGAAAACATGGAATTCGAGACAAGGGCTTCGTTTTCTTTGGTAGGCCCAGAATCGGACGGCTGAGAGAAGGTGATGAGGAATGGTGAGGATGGAGAGGAATGCCTGGCTACGAACAGCCTTATGGCCAATGCTACTGCGTAGAGCGACTTATTGTACTTACAGTAAGCTTCTGAAAGCGCGTATCGCTTCTCTACGGCGGATTTCATCAGCCGCTTTCTCTCCCTGCAGATGGACACGACGTCGTCTTCTTCTTCACTGGACTTGGACAAAGCACAGCCCATCTCTGTTATCTGTCAAGAAAGCGGAAATTTGGAAATGCGGGTTTTAGTGAGAGCTAGTGAGTGACAAAAACAGAGGCCGTAAATGGGTAAATTGAGTTGGTGCTAAAGAGTGACAGGCTTTTTGAGGGGGGGTTTGTCAGAAGAATATCAATCAAGACAAACGGTTGTGGGGCTGTTCTTCTCTAATTATTGCGACACTGGAGGCTTCTGAAGCACTGCTCCTTCTGCTTTCTGAGCAATACATTGTTGTTTAACGACGGTGCATAAAGACGCAAACAGAGAGAGAGAGTGTGTTGTGTGTGTAACTGTGTTACGCTGTCGCAGTGTTTCACTGTTTAGCTGTGGCCTAAACAGTTCATCATTTGCTGGATTCGTTACAGATTTTCGTCAATAAAGTCTTAGGTATGTGCATGGATTTCTGTGAAACTGCTATGACATCATTATTCCAGTGTAACAAGTGACTGCACTTGTACCTCGCAAATGACTTGTACGTGGTTCTCGGGATTTGGTTCATTCATTACATTTTCAAGCTTAAAGTTGGAAAAGTTTGTATTACCCACAAAACTTTGACTAAAGAGATTTTCAGAAAGAACTTGTTAGGGATTGAAGGACGAGGATTCCACACAGCAATAACACCCTCAAAAGATGTGCCAATGTCAGAACGTCACCCCCAAGCGAAGCGCTTCATAGAGTTAAGGTGATAGAAACCAGGAGAGCGAAGAGACAACAAGGACAGTCATTGGGACCATGTTTTGCTTTGTTAAGTACTTGAGTCAAAGGTTAAGCACTTACTCAATTGTGTGATAGGGGGAATAAGGCTCAAGCCCTTTGCATTTCTGTTGACTAACTTTTGAAATTCTATGTTTCCAAGATTTAGAGGTGATAATAACACTGATGCATAATGGCTATAATGATGATAATGCCTCACTTAAATGGCCTAATAGGGGTTTATTTTATTTAATACATTCAAAATATATTTAATTGCGCGCTATGTTATTTATGTCAAAATATATATTTAGCGATTGTAAAGTAAGAGCGTAGAGTGCAAAATAGAACCACCTAGAACCGTATCATCGTATAAAACAACAATGCATTCGGCAGGCAATAATGGAAAGTTGCAACAATCCCTCCTTGTATTGAATTGGACAAGAACTCGTTCATATCTTCTATGCACGAAGCTCTAATCCTTGTCAATCCATTCAGGGCTAAATCACCACAATAAGCTACACCAAAATTCAAAACATCTGCGTACAAGATATTTCGCTATCCGGGGATAAGGTTTTGCAACATTTACATAAACTTCGAAACAAGGATCATCCTCGAGAAAGAATCTCTACCGCACCCTGAAGGTCTCTTTCCCCATTTCTTCCATTTTGTTGTTCTTTTGTTCTGTGTTTGTCCCCACTTTTCCCTGCTCAGAAATTAAAGAAAGTACGTGTTCCAGGTTAAATGTTACATTTTACATCAAAGAATCAATAAGAACCAGAACATTTCCCAGTATTGCCCACGAATTTCATCGCCAGTCGGTATAGCAAGAAGTTCCAAGGGCGAAAGAGCAGTAGATGGGTACAACAGAGGAAAAACTCAAGTGGTAGCAGGTTCTGTAGGAGTGGCACAAGGGACTAAGGATTTTGCAGAAAGGTTGACACCACCACCCCTTAGTGACAAGGTCGGGCCTCTCAACGAGCTGGCTCTGCTCACAAGATTTGAATCGAGAAACACAACTATGACCGTGATGTCGTCGTGAAAATGCCTCCGCACGCCACGGTCAATCTTCTTCAAGTCAGAGTACCTCATCTCCCTCTTCTTTGCTGCTTCCTGCAAGGCAGCTTTCACAAGCCTTCGAGCACTTCCCTGCATGAAAAGATGAGGAAAACGTCATTCTTCTCTTCTTGTTTCCTCCCCCGTACTTGTTCCTTGCATCAATATGTGTACAGCATCATAAATCATCTGTCCTTATGGTCCTTTTTGCCCATTAAACACTCGAATACCAATTCATAGGTTTGAAATTTATATCCCACATTTCCGCACCTTAATGCACCACATGAAGCTTCTTAGATAATGTACTACAGCACTCTTTTAGAAACTTGTACATTGAGTACTAGATGCTCAGTCGCCAACATTTCCTAAATGTTCAATGCTAAAATATCTAAACTTCAATCCAATCTACATGCAATTGACACCACTATAAGATGAAAGTGTAAGTTGAGTGAGATCACCATTACCAACAATTCGCATCGGCCATGCATGCGGTAGTTATCACAACGATTGCATACTAAACTCAAGCAGAAGAACAAATAACCACTAATTTTTATAACAGTGCACAACATCGACAAATTAAAAGTTTATTGCGCTTTTATGGAGGATTTTGTAACTCCAAGAACCCAGTTTAGTCATAGTAAACAGCTCATTTGACCACGTCAACGGTAAAAAGACCAAGCATATAGGGTTAGCTTTCTTGCTAATATCATACACCACATATGGCATGAAAAATTTTCAATAAAACCTGAGAGCATATGGATCAAAATTGTAATATCGTCATTTTGTGTAGCTTAACTAATGCAGTTAGACTGGGTGGAAGCCCAAAATTTTCTATATCATTATCGGATTCAATGTATGTGATTCTAGGGCTGTATGGGGTTGAACATTGTAATACAGTTTTCCTTAAAATAATATGCCTGACCTCCACTCTTGTAAAAAACATAGTATGATCCAAGACCAATGGTTCCATTCATCTAGAACCGTCGGATATATTGTTCTATAAACCCCTGCCTCACTCGGGGGGAAAACAGTAACTAACCCAAACTGGGAACTGCATCAAGTGCCAAGATAGAGATCTTACACTGTGAGGATGATTTTGTACGATATCAACTGCATCCTGATTACTAAGGTGCTCCCAAAGACCATCAGATGCAAGTATCAGAAACTGATCATGTGGTTGAAGTTCATGCACAGAAATTGATGGCTCCGAGCTCAGTATAGGCCTTCTAAAAGGTTCACGAAGGCGAAACTTAGAATATAAGGGCTCCCTGTTAAATTCAGCCTTTTTAAGGTATACATCACCAATTGATCTAGATATCTGCAAGAATGAAATGACAACACAAGTCAAGCAACATGGAAAGATGCTAAACCAACGATAACATCCCTTTTGAAACAAAAAATTACATCACCAGATCGAAGTACATGTTCCTTCTGCCCAATGGGCTATATCAAAATCTGGTCGAAGTATACATAATTGCTTAAAAAGTTTCAACGCATCACGTGTATGCTGCATAGCATGTGCAGCAAAAATAAACAAAATGGCAGAGTTTCTACGAGATATAATTAAACGAAACACAATTGCAAGGACCTTTTCTGGAGGGGATGGGGCCGTAAGCTTTACTACCACCACAATGATGACAACAGACTTTCCAGAACATCAAAGAGAACTACAAAACCAATCAACTAGCAAGGAACAAACCAAGCTAATGCTTAAACATTGCCCTACTGAAAACTCCAAAGACACAGACTCTGGTCATCTAAGGTATAGCTAGACACAACAATCATTGCAACCTCAGGCTGCCAAATATGATCGAGACAAGCCACGAAGCAAACTCTGCAAGCCAGAGCTTGAAAGGACATATACCCAAGCATGGTCAAAAGCCAACTAAGCTCATCCCCCTGCTGCAATTACACAGATTTAACATATCACCAGAATCCTGCTCAGAAAAAGCGCATGCAAAAGACCAACTGGTGCATAGACTGGGGCATAGCATACATTAGCGGACTGCATAACAACCCATTCAAAAGTCTCTCCATAAAAGCCACATAATAATGAGTTCTTTGGAATCCAATGGTAATACACTAGTAGCCAATGCCAAAAAACTTCAGCAGCTCTGAGGCTTCCTGCAGAGATTTGGTTGAGAAATCACCACCAACAGCCAGCTTCCACAACATCAAGTCTCCAGGACTAGGATTAGAGCACAAGGAACTGCTACTCTGTATGCTCCCAGCCTTCAACTGACATTTGAGACTGATTATTAAAATAATATACTCAATTTTTGCTATAAGCATCACCCACTATTCCCAATGGATGCCAGGGATCCGGCCAGAGCAATAAGTGCTTATGATCCCACCTTCATGGGACGGCAGACCTCAAATTGCTAGACCTTAAAACGTCCACTTAATAGAAGCAGGAAAACTAGTATTGTATATCGAACACTCCAATAGAAGAGATGAGTCAATCAAGGAAATGGCATAAAATGCAGAGATCCGTGTTTCTTTTACTGGAAAAAGCGAACATGAGCGGACCTTCCTCTTTCACCCCAATTGCTACTTGTCCTTCGCCAAAGAAAGAAATTAGACTTCTGGCAGAGCCTTAGGGCTCTTTGAATTGAAAGCATAGATAGCCAGCCCGCCCCTCGACCTTTACTGTTGGTAATCTAAGGCATTTACCACTAAATTTCATTTTCTGTGTACAGATAGAAGTTATAATACTTCTTTGGCCAATTAAAACTATATCTGCAATCAGGATAATCAACACCCCTCTGCATAGGCTATGAACTAGGCTAAGGCGAGACAAATCTTTCCCATTGCATCAATTACAATAGTGCAGTTGCAGGATTTTCAGTCAAATAAATGCTACAATCTTCTACTCTATGGCACTATACAAGGACAGGAGAGCTTTTGGTCTGCAAATGCCCCTATAAACTGTCCAAGTGTCATCATTTTTTATGCTTAAAAGTTGAGAGAAAGATAAGCCCATAATATATGTATGTAGTCTAGTTGTTCTCCCTTCTCCTAATCTCGTCCTTTTCTTCCACCTCTTTAAATCATGTCTCTCACACACGTATCACTTAACACAGCAGGGTGAGATCATGCACATGGAGTGTGTTACGCCCCTAGTGTCTAATCTCAATGTCCAATCATATAAGATCATGAAATTAAGATACTTATTCAATCAGTTCTAGCTCAATCAGAACATGAATCTATATTTCCCATGCAATGACTTACCTGTATCAGACCCTTCACGCGCCATACATTATGCTTCAAAACTACTATACGTGAGTCATCTGGGTGCAATGAATGCAACTCCTGTCTAACAGATTCTATGCTCGCATTATGCTCTGCTGAGAGCTGGATGGCAAGAACCTCCCCTGTTGCCCTGACAAGCCTCCCCAGAACAGCACGGGAATCGCCAAGGTTAGCTACATAAAGAGTCCCGCCACAGATAACACCAACCAGGCAACAAGATCCAACTGCAGCTATTTGGGGTTTCATTGGCCACTGTTTAGTAACAACAGATAGAAATCCATCTTCTGTTGCTTGAAACGCTTTTCGTATTACGTCCACTGACATGGACTGTTGCTCTGAGGTGAACCCTGTAACAAATAGCAATCACCACAATATCAGGAGTAAACTTCTGAGTCCTACAATGATAAATGAACTGATAGTAAACAACATAAAACAACACAGCAACCAGCTTTCCAATTATGATCGGGTCAAGCTTCTTACTCTTGAGATGCTGAAAAAGATGATCATTAATGTAGCGCGACGTTTCAGGCCCGCCATGACCATCATATACTCCAAGAAATGTTCCGTACGGACCAGAATCAAGCAGGCTCAACGAACCGGACTCAATCTGACTTTGATCCTCAAGCAAATTATTTGCCTGGACAACTGCCATGGAAAATTCACCATTCAAGTGCTGCCCTATGTCTTTGTACCAAAGGAGCCCATCTTGCCTGCCAGCTGTGTCCGAACCTGTATGCACATGATGGTCCGACGACGGCCGCCAGCAGGCCTTTAGAAAATTTATCAGCCTTGATAACATCCCTCATCTCACCCCCAGCTTACCCACAAGTCCTCAACATCCAAAATGGATGCAAAAATAACTCTAACTAAAACCCCAACGATACCCTTCTTCCTGCAAAGCACAACACAAGAAGAAAGGTCAAAGCACAACAAAGTTATAACAAGAAGAATCACTCTAATAGACAGCACAAGTATAAAACCGACAAAAGATGATACGGTTTGTTTTCTTTTTGGATATTTCAAGCAAAAAAATCTAGCAAAAGTGTCCAAATCTAATACCTGTCTCTTAAAATTACTAATATTTGTAGGCAATGGCTACTTGTAGCTCCAAAGAGGGGCCTAATACATCCGTACAGTCCACACTAGAACAGACAATTACTGGGTCAAGAAATGAACGCCTAAGTGATATAACAGCTCAAGAACAAAGTAACAGTAGACCACAAACCAAATGAAATACATCCACCACATAAAGCTTACAAGTGTTTCTTGATTTTAATCAAAAGAAAGGACCAACTCACAGTATGATTAGGCTGCAAATTCTGGTCAGCTACGGACACATACCAAATGAAAACGATGGAGATCTGAAAGAAACAGTGCAATTCATGTGGTGATGAGAAGGATTAGATCTGTAGATCCACCAAATCTATGAGAGTAGATTCCTGAGGGGTTTTTGGTTTGTGGGTTTTTTGCGTTCTCACTTATTTTCCTTGTTGTGGGAATAGAGAGGAGATTATAAAGAGATTGGGGAAGGAAGGAGACGAACAGAGAGATAGTTGAAGTATGAACAGTGAAAACGGGTCTTGCTTGGATCAGAGTATGATTAAACGAACTGGAAATCTAGTTTATTTTTTTTATTTTTTCTTTCTCAGCAGACAAACCCTTAAAAGAAAACGAACAAAAATTGATGGCTGAAAGCCAGCAATGCAACTGCCTTGCAGTGGGTTCCACATTCAACCTCATTTTGTTTGTAGGCGCCGCGTGGGGGGGGGGGGGGGGGGTTGGGTTTATAATCTTCTTTTTTCATTGTTTTTTTATTGAGATGATAATTTTTTTAGTTACGTTTCCTAAAAATGAACGAGAGACGGTCGGAAAAAAGTAAAAACACCATTTCTGTATTGTTTTGATTAAATTTTTTGAAAGCAAAAATAGAGAATGGTGAATGTACACGGTAAAATAATCTTTTTTTGTTATCATTACAAAAATTGAAAATAAAAAAATGATAACTGAACGGGCCTGGGCTAAAATATTTCGGTTTCGTCCTATCGTAATTTAACTCTTGTAACAAATTTTAAGAGTAATTGTAATCTTTGAAAGTCAAATTTTGTATTACTTTTATCGATGGGGGGGTCCACTATTTTTATAGTGCAAAGTTAATCGAAACTTTACAACAGGGATGATTATAATCTCGCCTCCGTTTTCAAGCTTATCTTAGAATAATACTAAACTAATAATTTAGTCAAAAATGGATTTCTAACTACTTATGGGCACCATCTATATAAAAAGAAGAAATAAAATTAGTCATCCTAGCTCTTGTTTAATTTCCTAATAAAACCCTTGAAGCGCAACAACCATGCTCGATTATGTATAGGATTGAAGTTATCAAATCTGGATGTGTCAATAGGTTTTCCATCCTAAAGTGTAAAATGTTGAATGTAATTTTGTTGGTAACATATGTATTTTCTCATACCATCTCTTTCGTTCTTTTCCTTTTTTCTTTTTTTTTTTTTGGCAAAAAAAAACTATACCAACACTAAAACTTTCAAGAAAAAAAAAAGAGTTTTATTATAAAGTTAGCTAGTATATCTAGGCTATCGTATTGTCGAAACATGTAATTTGTAAAAGTAACGCATATTTTAAAGTAAATGATTGTACCATGTGCTTCTGTGACCGTTCATTATCTTAACAAACGCATATATACGTTGTCTTAAGGCTAGTATATTTAAGCGAGATTTGGCACGCACTCTTTTAGGAATAGTTACAAATTGGTTAGGTAATTAGGTACAAATGTTAATCATAAATTGATGGCCCGCTAAGTCAATAACCTTTTTAACTAGATTCAATCTATTTTATTGTAAAAAGAATTTTTAGCGCTGCTTTTCAATCTTTCAACGAAAAAATTGTGTGAAAAGACAATCTGGGATTTCTGTTGAAGACGCGTTACATGTCCGGGCATTAACTAAGGGAGGCGCATTGCCAATTGCCATAGCAGCTCAATCGCTAACGTTTTGTGAATTGTGAACGGGGCTTGGTCAAAAGTGAGGATTCCACTTTTTATCCTTTCGGTCCTCATTAATTTACTGGAACTGAGAGTGACTTCGATTCATTCTTTTGGAATACCTTTTGGAACCAAACACACAAATGCTTTGATCTGGGTATGTAAACGCATCAGTTTGTGTAAGTGCATCAGTTTGTATTCATATGGAACCGCAGGCCCCAACTATAAATCCTACGATGATCAATCATGTAAATGACATAAAAATTAACCGTGCATACCTTTTCCTTTTTTCGCTAAGAGTTCAAATTGCATTACGGTGCATAACCTAACACGTCTACTACGTACGGTTACGTCCAAGATACGGAATATTATATAAACGACTTAAATTGAGTCCAATTAAAGTTTGTTTAGAGCATAGTTATGAATACTGCACCGAAGTGTGTACCGTTTTCTTAATAAGATGGAACGTACGGGTACCGGTACCGTCTCGGTACCGTCTCAAAATCTTCATCAATAATATACATTTGTAATATTCATTTATTGGCTAACTATCAAAATATACATATATTTTTTTTGCTAACAGCTCCTCTAGAATAAATTGTTTGTCCTATACAGCTTGAATTACGCTAATTTTCAAATAAACTAAATAAATTATTTAATCTAACTACCTCCTCTAAGATTATCTCCCTTTTCAACGATTTCATTCTCAAATTGTTATGTAAGAATAAGTTGTTCTTTCAATAATAACGTATTGAGGTTCAAGAATAAGTTGTTTTTGTGTGTATGCGTGTGTGCGCACTCGCGCATATGTGTGTAAAGAAATACATCGTATACATTAAAGAATATGATCAAAGATTTCAAGTATAAAGAAAATCAAAACTAAGTGAATATTATAAGCAAGAAGTTACAGAGGTTTTGATTGGTATAAAAGAACTTAGAGTGTTTTTTATATTTAGTCTTTATATAATTAATTTACAAAATTTCTAACAAAATTTGTTACTTTTACATTTTTTTAAGAACTGGTACAAAACTGAATATCTCGGCTGTTACGTAGTTTTTGACCGGTATCACCTGTACCGGCCGATACAACCGGTACATAGCGATATTTTAACCGAGATAAAATGTAAGGGGTACCATATCAGTAGAAGGCAAAACTATAGTTTAGAGGTGAATATGACTCAGTTGATTCGATTTGGATGCTGAATACGAAACTAAACCGATCATCATCAGTTTGACAAAGGGAAAAAAATGTAGTTAAACAGTTCGGTTTCAACGATTTAGACCGGTCAAACGAATTGGTTTGGACAGATTGACCAGTTTGGACTTGTAGCCATTTTTTTTGACTTGTTTGAACCTATGCATCGACTATTGGGTCTTCGTAATGTAAATGATCATAAGTTTTTTAGGGCCTACATATTGAAAGTAGCGTATAGTTTGGTTATAGTTGTTGTGATTAAATCATAATTGGGATAAAACTTAGATAATAACTAGGATAGATAATGTCTAGGATTAGATTAAAATTTAAATACTTTTGTATGTATAGGTTCGGTTTGGTTTACAACAATTTAAAAAAAAACGAACATTAGGTTTCGAGAAAAAAACACCAAACCGGTTGTGTTCTTAAATCAGTTTGTAATCAACCGGATGAGTCGGTTCAATTTGAGCGATTGAATTAGTTCGAACGGTTCCAATGCTCATTAACAACGAGATGCACATCTTATGAAAATGGATCTTGTATTAGGCCGAGGACCATAGTCTCCCTCCATCTATACTACCTATATGCCCCATTGAAGTAAAAATAACAGAATATGTTATGAGAAATTGGTAAATAACTCTCTCTCTCTCCTGACTTTATCACTAAAGATTTTAGTTATGTTATCAACAAGCCCACTAAGGGCCATTTGAAGTTTGAGAGACTTTAAGCATATATTTTGAGCCTCAAATGTGATTAAAGTAGTGATGCACACAGCCATATAAACTCTTTTTGTGCATCTTATGACATTGGAGACAAGAAATACTTCAAGCTCACTAAATGTTGCTTGCTATATTATATATATGGTTAATACGAGATTAATTTTGTTACACGAGAGACTAAATTTCATATTTCTAAACTGCTCGACATGACGTCCAATGGCCCTTTTCGTACCATAATATTACGAGCAAATGCCAACAGTTTTGAAACTTATAATCAGCGAACCAGGCTTAATAATTCATGGAATGCACAGCCAAGGGCTTGGCAGCTCTGGCACGTCAGTTCTTTCACTCTCCTGCCATTAACCCTTTTCTTTTGGGAGGAAATAACATTCATTTACATGAATTTCACACGCTAGTAGTATTTTTGTCAAAAAAGTATCGGGCGAGGTTGCTAAATGAAAAATCAACTTCACTCCACTATTTGGGGTGTGGGGAGCACAGGCCATATTGCTCTTTCGGCTTCCAAAAGCAATAACAAGACAAAGAAAGGGAGAAAGAGAAAGAAAAAAGTTACCTCTTCTTCAAAATTACAAAAAAAATTGACACAAATGAGAAAAGTGGAGGGACGGATATGTACGTGATATATCTCTAATGGATTATATATATATGCGCGCGCGCGCGCGTGCGTGTGTTTGTGTGCGCATCTGAGAGACTGGCCTTTATGCTTTGGTTCATATCAGATGCTGGTAGTAGGCAAAACGAGCTAGTGTCTCTTTACAGATCCAGACACGTTACTGGGACAAGTACTCACTTGAAAATATTGTGTTCGAACGAACTTCATGGACAGTGCTAACTCTAGGATTTTCTCATGGGGATGGAGAGGAATTATTATGGACCGAACAACAATCAAAGAGGCCTTCGATGGCAAGTAGGCAGGGGTTCTAAAATCTCTATTTGGAATGATGACTGGATCCCGCAACTTACACAGAGGCTGGTACCTAATTCCCCAACGTGCATCCCGTACCCTCTGTCGTGGCAAATCTTATCCATAATAAATCTTGGAATGGGTATCTTCTAAGTTATCTTTTTCCTCAATCTGTGGTATCTAAAGACCTGGCTATCCATATATTAAGGCATTTTTTTAGCAAATTAACAAGTCTGGAAGGCCACCAAGTCTCGTATGTTTAAGGTAAACTATGTCCATAATTGTTGTGTTAGGACAAGCATCAGGTCGTTTCTGGGGAGCAAACGATATCCCCTAACTTCCGACCGGCAATATAGAAGTGCTTCTGGTTGCTTCCAGTTCCTGCAAAAATTATACTCTTCCCATGGCAAGTACTATCGAATCGCTTACCAAGTCTCTCTAAGTTCAAAAAAGTTATAGGTCTAACGACTGATTTGTGTCCCTTATGCATGTCTCAATCTAAAACGTTAGGCCATCTTCTTCTAACATGCCCATGTGTTCGACCAATATGATTTGGCCTTCCCTTGGGTATTAGCTCCGATGATATTGACTCATCATTTAATTCATGGTTTAGTGCTTGGATTGTCGACCCCCGAGCATAAATCAACCTTGAGACAGGCAACAACTATCATATAAGTTACACTTTGGTGCATTTGGATTCAACGAAACAATTTTATATTTAGAAAACCTCCGCTTAGAAATTTTGGCTTCCCAAAAGATAGCCTACAAGGCATATGGCTATTCTTTAGTAAGAAAAATCTAACGAAAATATGTCTAATCTACCTTATCTACCCATACAAATACAGTCAACATCCCATAACTGCATTTGTGACAACAGGCAGCGTCTCATAGTACGCTTGGCTCTTACATTCCACAAACCAACTCTAAAATTAGGAGCGGGCCTGTCCTGCATCAATAACAAAGGCTCCTGATGTGGCTCAGCGTCCATTTCTGCTAATGCATCAGATAACACTACTTCCATTTTGAAAAGAATATTCATTGCGACTAACTGGGCCTTGTCAAAACATTTCGTACATGTACTATTAATGTCTGACTCAACTTTTTTTTTTGCCAGCTATGGAACACCGAAGACATCGGAGATTGTGTCGCACACATTTTGTATGACTTTTGTTATCTATTATTCGACTTCCATAAATACAACATAGACAGGGTATAAGTATCACAACTTAAGGAAGCGAGATCCTTATTAACTTTTGCATGCCAGACATGCATTGACGTCCACCAAGATTGGGTGCACGATAGTATGTTGTGAAAGGATCATGTTTCCTGTTTTGCTTTTTGTTTATGCAAGATAGTGATAGTAAAGTCCTTCTCCTGTATTTTGCATATTGGAAGTCTTGTAAGCAAGTAACATGTAATCGTGTATATGCCATAAGGATGAATTGTTAAACTTCTGTAATTGTTTTTTCATTATAAATGTTATTCTTTTATTCATCAAATATATATATATGTTGGAATTGGGTTTTAAACCCATTACGGAAAAGCAACTTTGACTCAATTTTGTAATGTGTTTCAAACCATATTTTGGTTAGGAACAAATTGATTCATGATCCTCTATTGGAATAGATGGTCATGGTATATTCACATGTTTAAAACAAATGAAAGGTGAATGAGAAAATTGACGTTGAAGTTGGTGGTTCAACTTGAAGGGAAAAGAGTATCCCGCATTGAAGAGATAAAGTCAATGTGTCTCCTTATAAGGCTTAGCCTTGAGGTAAGGGTTAGGCCCTTTGGGGGTACCCAAGTTTTGTAAAGAGGGAGGATCTAGGTTGACCCAAGGTCAATAACACACGTGCGTGCCGCCCATCCCGTCCTGGTCCGTGGCTTGGGCTTGGGCTTGGGCCCATCAGGCTTTATTCTTTTTGGGACAAACCTAAATAAATAATTATTTATTTATTTATTTTATTTTCCAAAAAGTTGTAACATTTCCAGCCAGCTGTGAAGAGTTGCACCCCCCAGTGAAGTGAATACTCTGTGTATAAAAACGAGTCAGTTACAGAAGTTACATAATTAATTAATCCCGAATTATATTTTCTTCTGTCCGTCTGTTTTTGCTTGTCCAAGAGAGAAAGAGTTCTGCTAATTGTTTTGGTTCGTCGGGTCTGCAAATTTGGAGTGCTCCTATTTTCAGACGTACTACCGTTGTATCCTGGGAGGCTTTTCGTCAAGAGACCGTTAGCACCGTTGCGGGACGAATAAAGTCTTAAGGACAGTGAATCAAATTCACGCCTCGGTTCTCCATTTGCTGTTCTGCATTTACTACTGTGAGTTTTTAGACACAATCTATTTCCAGTTTACGTTACTGCTGTTTTTCGAACCCTATTATTTGCATGTTAGTAATTGTTCGAAACTGATTTTCTACACAAGTACACACAAGGATACTGTTTCCTAACATTCTTAAGACTTTATCGCGCAATTTGTGTTGCATGTGTAGAACCATTGTTTTCGAATTTCGTAATAGTGTTTTCAAAACAGTGTTTTCAAAATTCGTTTCATATTTTGATTCTGCAATACTTTATACTAAAATTATTTTCAGTTTCTAAATTTAATTTTAGTGATTACTATACTCTGCTTTCGTTATAGTTTTTTGTGTTAGACTGGACTGTTTATTAATTGTTGTTATAATCTGTTGATAGATTTACAACAATGGCTACTAGTGAAACCAATTCGAAAAGTGGACCGGTTAATCCCAACGTGCAACACAGTGGTGGGACTGTGTATGCGACGCCTTATGTGGCACCTACTCATGGTTCTGTTGGACTTGGTGAAAGACCGGAAAAGTTCAACGGAAAAGATTTTAAGAGGTGGCAACAAAAGATGTTGTTTTACTTGACCACTCTTAACTTGGCAAGGTTCTTGCAAGAGGATGCACCAGATCTTGGTGAAAATCCTGACCGGCAAACTGTGGCTGTCGTGGATGCTTGGAAGCATTCAGATTTCTTGTGCAAGAACTACATCCTCAATGGATTGGACAATGCGTTGTATAACGTATATAGTCCAATGGTCAATGCGAAAGCATTGTGGGAATCCTTGGAAAGGAAATACAAGACGGAAGATGCCGGCTCAAAGAAATTTGTAGTCGGCAAATTCCTTGATTTCAAGATGGTGGATTCTAAGACAGTGATTAGTCAAGTCCAAGAGTTTCAGCTTATTCTACATGATATTCATGCGGAAGGGATGGTACTTGGAGAGTCTTTTCAAGTGGCTGCTTTGATTGAAAAATTGCCACCTACTTGGAAAGATTTCAAGAACTATTTGAAGCATAAACGCAAGGAGATGAAGCTCGAGGATTTGATCGTCAGATTGAGGAGGATAATCGCCAGTCCGAGAAAAAGGCCGGTAATTATCATCAAGAAGCCAAGGCAAATGTGGTCGAGCAAGGTTCATCAAAGAGGAGGAAAATTTCCGAATCGGATGGTCCAAGTGGAGCAAGCGACTCAAATTTCAAAGGCGGTGAGAAGAAGAAGTTCAAAGGGAACTGCTTTGGGTGTGGCAAAGCTGGCCATCGTGCTAAGGATTGTCGGAAAAACGAAGGAAACTTTAAGAAAGGAAAGAATTCTCAAGCCAATGTGACCGAAGTTACCAAAATCACCGAGGACGTGACATATTTAAACTGCGGTGGTATCCGAAATCAACTTGGTTGAAAATTCCAAACAGTGGTGGGTAGACACAGGCGCTACTCGACATGTGTGCTCCGAGCAAAGTATGTTTACTACATATGAGAGCACCAACAACGAGAATCTGTTCATGGGAAACTCTTCTTCTTCAAAGGTGCTAGGAATGGGCAAGGTGGTCTTAAAGATGACATCCGGCAAGGAATTGAGTCTCAACAATGTACTTCATGTGCCAGACATTCGGAAGAATCTAGTGTCAGGCTCATTGTTGAGTAAGAATGGTTTCAAGCTAGTGTTTGAGAGTGATAAATTTGTACTCACTAAAAGTGGGATGTTTGTAGGAAAATGGTACTTATGTGATGGTCTGTTTAAGTTAAATGTAATGACCATCGTGCCTAAAGTTGTACCAAATTCCGATATTAATAAAAATATTTCTTCTGCTTACTTGTTGGAATCTCCTAATTTATGGCATCGTAGATTAGGTCATGTAAATTATGGTTCCATACAAAAGCTAGTGAAAAATGATTTTTTGCCTAAAATGGATTTTGACTCACATAAAGCATGTGAAATTTGTGTTGAAGCTAAAATGGCAAAAACGTCTTTCAAGTCAATTGAAAGAAGTACGGAACCTTTAAGTCTAATTCATAGTGACATATGTGACTTAAAGGTGGTACAATCTAAAGGAGAAAAAAAGTATTTTATTACTTTTATTGATGATTGTACGAGATTTTGTTATGTATATTTGCTTAGAAGCAAGGATGAAGCCTTGGAAGCATTTATGCAATACAAAATTGAGGTTGAAAATCAACTTAGCAAGAAAATCAAAGTACTAAGAAGTGATAGAGGCGGAGAATATGTTTTCCCTTTTGAAAAATTTTGTGCCGATCACGGAATCATTCATGAGACCACGGCACCGTATGCGCCTCAGTCAAATGGAATTGCTGAGCGAAAAAATCGTACTTTAAAGGAAATGATGAATGCTTTGTTGATAAATTCTGGACTACCGGATAACTTGTGGGGGGAGGCGGTCTTAACCGCGAATCATATACTTAATAAAGTACCTCACAAGAAGTTGCAAAAGACACCTTATGAGCTATGGAAAGGTCGTCCTCCTTCCTTCAAATATCTTAAAGTGTGGGGGTGTCTAGCAAAGGTAGCGATCCCACCACCTAAAATGGTCAAAATAGGACCTAAAACGGTTGATGGGGTTTTTATTGGATATGCAAGCCATAGCTCGGCATATCGGTTCTTAGTGCATAAATCTGAAGTTGACGATATACACGTCAACACCATAATGGAGACAAGGAATGCACATTTATTTGAAAATGTATTTCCTTATAAAGTTGCACAAGAACGAAGTTCTTTAGAAAGAACTAATAAGGACCAAGAACCCTCACAAGAGGAAGATGAGCCAAGACGTAGCAAGAGAGCTAGAACGTCTACATCTTTTGGTCCTGATTTTCTAACATATTTGTTAAAAAATGAGCCTCGTACTTACAGTGAAGCAATGTCGAGTCCCGAAGCTCCTCATTGGAAAGAGGCTATTAATAGTGAAATAGAATCCATCATGCTAAATCATACATGGGAACTGGTGGATCTTCCTCCTGGAAATAAACCATTAGGGTGTAAATGGATTTTCAAGAGAAAGATGAAAGCTGATGGAACGATCGAAAAATATAAGGCCCGACTGGTTGTCAAAGGGTATAGACAAAAGGAAGGCCTTGATTATTTCGATACATATTCACCAGTTACAAGAATAACATCCATTCGAATATTGATAGCTATTGCAGCTATTAATAATCTTGAGATACACCAAATGGATGTGAAAACAGCTTTCCTAAATGGAGATCTAAATGAAGAGATCTATATAGAGCAACCCGAGGGGTTTGTAGCTCATGATCATAAGAGGAAGGTGTGCAAGCTTGTTAAGTCACTTTATGGACTAAAACAGGCTCCGAAGCAATGGCATGAAAAGTTTGATACAGTCATGATTGAAAATGGCGTAAGAAACAACGAATGTAATACATGGGTCTATTTTAAAGGCACGGAAAAATGATATGTCATTGTTTGCCTTTATGTGGATGATATGCTCATTATCGGGAGCAATAATGAATTCATTAAGGCTACAAAGAAAATGTTGGCCAGTAAATTTGATATGAAAGATATGGGTGTGGCTGATGTTATACTTGGTATGAAAATTACCAAAACATCAAATGGAGTAGTTTTGACACAATCTCATTATATTGAGAAAGTGCTAGACAAATTTAAAAGTTATGATGGTAGTCCGGTTAAGACACCAATAGATGTAAATTTACATTTAAAAAAGAATACTGGGGAAGGAATATCTCAATTAGAGTATTCGCGTATAATTGGTAGCTGAATGTATATTATGAATTGCACGAGACCCGATATAGCATATGTTGTCAGTAAACTGAGCAGATATACTAGCAATCCGGGGAAGAATCACTGGATAGCTATTGTAAGAGTTTTAAGGTACTTAAAATATACCTTAAACTTTGGTCTGCATTATACAAGATATTCAGCTGTATTAGAAGGATACAGTGATGCCAACTGGATATCAGATTCTAATGAAACAAAATCCACAAGTGGATATGTGTTTACATTCGGAGGAGCAGCTATTTCTTGGACAACCTCTTATCATACATTTATTGCCAGATCCACTATGGAATCTGAATTCATTGCTTTAGATAAAGCAGGAGAAGAAGCGGAGTGGCTTCGTAATTTCTTGGAGGATATTCCAAATTGGCCTAAGCCTGTGCCACCAATTTGCATACATTGTGATAGTCAATCTGCAATTGGAAGAGCACAAAGCAGTATGTATAACGGCAAGTCTAGACACATACGTCGCAGACACAATACCGTTAGACAATTACTTTCTAGTGGAATTATCTCTATTGACTATGTGAAGTCAAAGGATAATATTGTGGATCCGTTAACGAAAGCTTTGACTAGAGAGAAAGTAAATATGTCATCGAGGGGAATGGGTCTTAAGCCTATGAACTAAAGAGTTGCCATAATGGAAACCCTACCTAGCTGACTGGAGATCCCAAGATCTAGGTTCAAAGGGAAAACCGAATTATGTAAATGCGACTCAGACAGAGCACTGTGGGGGGTTAAAACCCTCATATTCATTCCTATGATGAGAATACAGTGGCACCTACAAAAGGTTAGGTTAAACTATGCTTTTAATGACTATTATATCTTGGAAATCCAAGTGGGGGTGCGGTAGGACCCTCTTAATAAGAAGTCACCTATGTGAGTAAGAAGTGGGGCCACTTCTATGAGAATTTAAGGCTGAATTCTCAGAGAGAACTCATGAAAACCAGGAATTGTTCAGGGCCAAAATGAACACAACAATGAGAACCTCAAAACTATGTTTGAGCGATATTGTGTGAAGTTCTATTGTCTTGGTTTACACTAAATGTTGAACAGTTCAAGACATCACGTTCACTGGATAACCAGTAAATCCGATAGTTCTCACTAGGGAAGGTTCAAGGCCATCGGTTACCTATCCTGATACAGTGTCGTTCTAAGGAACTCTTTCTAGTGTCAGTGTTTCTTTGAGTATTGTGTCCAGTCAATTTTCTATTCATGTGGGGGATTGTTGGAATTGGGTTTTAAACCCATTACGGAGAAGCAACTTTGACTCAATTTTGTAATGGGTTCCAAACCATATTTTGGTTAGGAACAAATTGATTCATGATCCTCTATTGGAATAGATGGTCATGGTATATTCACATGTTTAAAACAAATGAAAGGTGAATGAGAAAATTGACGTTGAAGTTGGTGGTTCAACTTGAAGGGAAAAGAGTATCCCACATTGAAGAGATAAAGTCAAATTGTCTCCTTATAAGGCTTAGCCTTGAGCTAAGGGTTGGGCCCCTTGAGGGTACCCAAGTTTTGTAAGGAGGGAGGACCTAGGTTGACCCAAGGTCCACCACACACGCCCGTCCCGTCCCGGTCCGTGGCCGTGGCTTGGGCTTAGGCCCATCAGGCTTTATTCTTTTTTGGGACAAACTTAAATAAATAATTTATTTATTTATTTTATTTTCCGGAAAGTTGTAACCTTTCCAACCAGCTGTGAAGAGTTGCACCCCCCAGTGAAGTGAATACTATGTGTATAAAAACGAGTCAGTTACAGAAGTTACATAATTAATTAATCCCGAATTATATTTTCTTCTGTCTGTCTGTTTTTGCTTGTCCAAAAGGGAAAGAGTTCTGCATTGTTCTGGTTTGCCGGGTCTGCAAATTTGGAGTGCTCTTATTTTCAGACGTTGCTACCGTTGTATTCTGAGAGACTTTCGTCAAGAGACCGTTAGCACGTTGCGGGACGAATAAAGTCTTAAGGACAGTGAATCAAATTCACGCCTCGGTTCTCCATTTGCTGTTCTGCATTTACTACTGTGAGTTTTTAGACACAATCTATTTCCAGTTTACGTTACTGCTGTTTTTCGAACCCTATTATTTGCATCTTAGTAATTGTTCGAAATTGATTTTCTACAAAAGTACACACAAGGATACTTTTTTCCTAACACAATATATATATATATATATATATATATATATATATATATATATATATATATGTTGACAGTAATTTGTTTGAAGATGCACCAAAGATGAACATGAAAAAAGAAGAAGAGAAAAGATGAGTAAGAGAGGCTCAAATTTCATTTTGAGTCACACCCATTCCTGAAGGGGTGTGAAGATTTAGTTTCCCTCAATTCAGTTATAATCATTTTCCCTATCTTCAGATTCTTCCTGTTTAAACCTCTTTCATTTCTATTGCTTCAAATCAGTGTGCTTCCTCTCATCCTCTGTCTTCATTGGGTGAAACATTGGAGGGTTCGCGATCTTAAGTTCAGTGGTTCGTGTAAGTGACCTAAAGATCTTTAGATTGTTACATTCAATATAATTTACTAGACTCGGTGAACATTGGATACACTTTAAAAAAAGGGAGAAATTTGGGGTTAACAATGACCACATATCAAGTGCGCGTTCGACAAGTCGATAAGTTTCGTTGCCCTAATTCATTTTATTTTACTTCCAAAGACATTATTCTAAATATTCTCCAACATGTACCAACTTGTGGTGCGTTTAAACGGGTGAAGATGTTGAACAACTATTCTCGGGCAATTCAAGTCATTTTTATGGCTAGAAAACAAGAAATTAAAATCTCTATGAAATTCCTAGGACATTCTCGAGAATGCGACTAGACCCCATGGCCAAAAACCTTGTGATACCACCTAACTGTTGAACACTGCTCTATTTAGATACTTTTTTCCTTATTTTCATCTGAGTATTCTCTAAAAGAAGAATAAGATGATGTTAACAAAAAATTTAAAACATGGTTAACCTTGTTTAGATATTACTCTTGAATATGTAAATATAATCATAAATCCTAAATACTGAAAAGGTCATATTTTTATATCATTTTCAACATGCTTTCTATGTTACCGGAGTGATAGCTTATTTGTAATAAGTCGGTGATTAGTATTTTGAAAAACAAAATTTAAAATGAATAAAAATGATAATTCCTTTTCTTTCCCATGATAATAAGAGCATATACTATCATAAAGTAAATGTATTGACTATATCCTCACTTAGAAAGTATAGCACAGAAAAGCAGTCAGATGACACCCCCATCCGATTCCGATCTGGTAGGGAAGCTGATAACTTTAAACCTATCAAAATAAGAATAACAAAAAGGTATCCAAAGATAGCATTAGGAGTTTGAAAACCTTTCCTTCATCAAATTAAATGGTGAAGTGGGATGTTATAGCCAGGGTTCCTTATAGCCAGAGAGGCCTCTTCCTTTAATTAACCACAACTTTTGTTTTACACCTTGCTTTTTTTTCTTTCTTTTGTAGCAATTGAAGAAGTAAAAGGATCCACTCTGAATAGAAGTTTATTGGCATTCAAACATGCGAAGTATTATCTTTTCTTAAAGTAAAAGAAGAATAAGCATTCCGCCAACATGTAAAAATTATATAGAACCTTTGCACCTGAACTTCTCTAAAAGCTTGCTCCTTGGATTCACATGAACCCAACTATCTCTCTCTCTCTCTCTTTACGCGACTTGCCCTCTCTCAACAAATCCACCTCTCTACTCTGTCACTCTCATCGATTTCCTCCGATGTGTGGTGGCGCACTTGTCCAATCACCTTCTTGAGGAACAGACTATGATTTTTTATGATAACGCAGAATTAGATGATATACTTAATCGTGATAATATTCACAAAACTATGTTCAAGAATCGATAGCGACATATAAAGGAAATAATATTGCCAAGCAACTCATTTATGTTGATTTCATGTCTAAGTTTACATAGAAGCATAGGGGAAAAAAGTGGGATCCAGGGAAGTTTGGTTACAAGATTGACGGGATGTATCATGTTCATCCGTCTTCTGGAGAGAGTTTTTTTCTTATGAATGCTTTTGAACATTGTCAAGAGACCCAAGTCTAGTGATGATATCAGGACTATAAAATGGTGTTGTTCATCCTACTTACAAAGCAGCGTGCCAGACCATGGGTTTGTTATGTGGGGATAATGAGTGGCATCAAGTCATACGGAAAGCGTCAATTTGGCAAACAATCCACTAATTACATGAATTGTTTGTATTCACGTTACTCCATTGTAGAGTCGCTGATCCATTAGAGTTACGGGAGCAGAATTGGAAACTACTTTCAAATGACATTCTATTTTCCCAGCAACGTGTCTTGGGCATGAATCTATAAACTGAACAAGTTAAAAGTTTTGTGTTGCTTTAAATTAAGAAGATATTTAGCAATAATAGTTAGTCTCTGAAAGAATTTGGTACACTTCCATTTCCTGACTAGCCATTAATTAATGAGCATAGAAATAAACATAAGAGTTGAAATATGATGTCCATCTACAGGCTCAAGAACGTGTGCACTTATACGTAGGCCTTAATGTTGAGCTGGAAAAAATATTTTTGAATCTATTTTACGAATTGTTGATGAGGAAATTATGGTCTCTTATTTGTTTATGGAAATGGAGGAATTGGTAAAATTTATTTATAGATAACCATAATTTTTTTGTGTTCGTTCTCAAGAGAAGATTGTTTTGGCCGTTGCGTCATCCGGTATTGCAACCCTTTTATTGTTACTGAATTTCCTATGTAACTAGTACATTCTTAAGGAACTGGTACAAAACACAATATTGTAGTCAGTATGTAGTTCTCGATCAGTATCGCATGTATTGACCGATACAATCGGTACATAACGATATTTTAACTGATACGGAATGTAAAAAGATATCGTCCGTACCGGCTAATATCTGTATCAATAATTGTGGTACAAGTCGCAATTCTACCAATAGAGTTAATCTAGAAACGATTGACCGACGCTTGGAATTTTGCAACGTTCAGAAAGTTGCATTGACCGAAACATTATGCACCTACTAATTGTTCACCTTTGACCCTTTTTGAGTCTCATTTTACCTATTCTTATAAACACCTATCACAGTCAGTTCTAACAGGAGCACTTGAGGTGTGTTTAGCAAAACTCACCAAAGACTTCACGTCCAAACGAAACCTCACTGTATAACACACAATGTTTTTTTTTAAAGGGAATACAAGAAATGACCTTTATGGTTTTCCAGAGTCCCTGCCCAAACCCCCGAAATCCAAAGCTAATCCCAGTTGTTCGGCTGGTACATGGACGAATCCAGAAAGTCTAATCGGGGGACGCCAAAAAAACATAAAAAAAATTGATGGCTAACATAAAAAAATGAAGAAGGTTTAAGTTCATCAACATTACTACTGCTAACATTTTTTGTTTGAAAGAAATAACCAATTGTGTGTGACTTTGACTTCCCCGTCTTAAAAAATAAGCATATTATAATTAGCGTAACTATTGAATACGTTAAATGCATAGTAAATTGTGTAGTTCGTGTTTTTCGTAACTATTGAATACATTAATAATATAAGAATTAAACTAATGAATAGCGTAACTATTGAAATAGCGTAACAATTGAATACGTTAATACTGTAATTAGCGTAACTATTGAATTTGTTAATACTCCAAGAATTAAACTATAAACAAAATAACTCAACTTGATCAATTCGTGTTTTTTTGGTAATCCGGAGATTTAAAATTTGAGATTTGGAAGAATGAAGAATGAGAACGAAGAAGATTACGACGGCCGATGACACAAAGAATAAATAATGCAACAAAACGAAACCATAATTAATTAGTTACGATATAATAGCATTTTTGTAAATATGTTAAATGTGAGTATTACTATCAATAACTAAAAAAAATATCCAAAAAATTGGGGGGTGCTGTGCCCCCCCCCCCCCGGGTCATGCTACAGTTCCACCCCTGGGCTGGCATAATGGGTGGATGAGTTGTGTTTGGGTGATGACTAAATGGGTAGTTGACCCATTTATTTGTACTTGTAAGTTCACTCCTCATCTCTTAAAAAGGTTGGCTTAACCCATTAACCTACTAATGACCCATATCCCAATTTTTTTTACTTTTGCATATTATTTCTTAACCAACCAACATCATAGTCACACTAAGAATCTATTATGTAAAATGAACCAAACTGTTCACGAACGGCCCGTGGTTCATTCTCCACAAAACTCGTTCACATTCGTTCGTATAATATACGAACCGAACACGTGTTCGCAAACAGTTCATCTAAATAATAAATTAATTATAACATGTCTAAGAATTAATATTTACATAAACCATATAAAAAATTTAAATCTGCAGGCCAGGTCTTAAAGACAATTACCCAAAAATCCCAAGCCCACTTATAAACATAGCCCAACCCCTAAATAGTCCATTTTATGAAGTCCAACATCTCAAAAACCCTAAATAAATAAACTAAACATAAAACCTAAATACTCAAAAATCACACAGTCGCACTCTGCTCTCCCATTCCTTCTCTCATCACACACCCCCCCCCCCCCCAACACACACACATAGAGCGTACAACCCCCCCTCTTCACCGACGGACATCACATTGCATGTCTTCACCGTCGTTATCTCCTGTCGAGGGATTCAACCTGCGTCGCCAGATTCAACCTATAAAGCTGCAAAGCCAAGTTTCCAAACTGCAATGCTGCAAAGCCAAGGGCTCAACCTCGAATACTTGGAGAGTGAGCTGATTCATAAGGGGCATGCATCAATCCGTTGTCTATGTCTTCATCACCGATCGATCGAGAATTATTTTTTAGTGTTTTTGATTATGCATCCCTCTTTGTATCTTCTATATATCATTTTTGACTCATTATAGGCTTATATCTTGATTGCTTGAACAATTTGAGGATTTTAAGTAAATTTAGGGATTTGATTGAAAGCTGAACACGAATGCAATCCGAGTTTTTGAACTCAAGTTCGGCTCGTATTGTCAAACGAGTTGAACGAGTCGAGCTCGAGTTTCACCGCCACGAACTTGAGCCGAGCTCGAACATGCCAAACTTAAATGAACTCGATTCATATACAGCCTAACCACCACACTAACAACAACATTCACCACAAGGCAACGACAACCACCACAACTCCACCATCAACATACATGCAACCACCATCACGTAGCAAATGACCACCACCACTCAAACGACGACATTCACTATAAGGCAACCGCAACAACCACGAGTCCACGTCATTGTACGTACAACCACCACTATCGCCAGCCACACTGCCACCATCATCACGCAGTAAACAACCACCACCAAGTCAGATCCGTCATCTCGCCACCATCGCTACACCACATGCTCGCCAACATCACTGCACCATCGTCGCGTCTTTGCCCCACCAACTTAGCCAACAATCGAAAAGCTTGAAGTTCACCTTGAAAAATTTGTAAATCTATTAAGAAAAGAGCATATCTGAGCCAACAAGATAGAATGGCAGCGACTGGAGACGGCGGCGGCTGGAGACTAAGGCGGGACGGGCAGATCTGAGCACCATTGTGACGGGAGACAGAGATGGGAGGCGGCCTGCCAGTGACGGCCACTGGAGATAGCATCAACAACGACAACATGTTGAGGCGTCAACTATGGCGATGGCAGGAGGTGATCTCGGTGGCGGTGGCTTGGCCTCTTGTCTGGCTGTCGCTGTGTAAAAGTTGTAGGTTTTCAATTTTAAGTGTCACTACTATTGGGTTGATGGGCACCCAGTTAAAAACCATTTTAACCCATGGGTTATTGGACTAGGTAGTTACTGACCCACTTAGACTCAAATAATTTAATCGGTGGATTTGGGTGAATCTTAAGTGGGCAGATTTGGACGGGTAAAAGGGTTTGGGTTGGCATTATTGCCTCTACCAATAACATTCCTAATATTTCTATCAGACTCAAACCCACGAACAAGATGGATTGAACTGAAATCAAAATGGAGAGAATCGAAGCCTAAATGCAACACAAGCAGACCAGGCTTGACCACGGTGAGGAATTATTTGCCTACAGAAAAGTCCACCTGAATTTCAACACCCAATGTTAAACAAAGATCAAGAAAACTTTCAACACCCAAGAACAGAAAAACACTTAAAAAGGCATAACAAAGCCCAAGAAACGAATTAAACTGAACCCAATAATGAACAAAATAATGAAGAAAGAAGTACGTAATGGGGTACGTGTGTGTAAACTAATTGAATTTTCATAACCAATTGAGAAACAAAAAACAGAAGATATCAATCAATGTGTTGCGTGCGAGTCAACCAATTGAATCTTCGTAAAGCAAGAATTTGATAGAATTCTTGCTTTACGAAGATTAAATGGCTGAAAACAAAAAATTCTTACTAAAAATTCAACGGGCAGAATGCAAAAATGGACTCAAAATATGGAAAACATGTACATGAAAGCTCATGTCTTATTGGCGATTAGAGTCGTGAGCGACGGTTCTTTTGTTCTATTTTTATAGCAATACTCTTCATCGAAGAAATTTGTAATCCCCAACAACAAAGATAAATGTTTGATAGGAAGAGTTAATAAATGTTAGCCATGGATCTAAATGGAAGTGCAGAAAAGGTTGCTCATCCTTTAGATAACTTCAAACCTCGTACGAGCTGATTGTAAAACTTTGATTTATGACGGGCTTTCATAAATCTAAATACTCCTTACTGGGCCTACATACACACTCCATAGCGGGCCGAACTAGCCGAAACTTTTCGCGCGAAAATGGGGCCAACTTACAACTAATCGCTGCTCACAATCTTCCTTTTTCCTCAGAAATAAAGAAAAAGGAAAAATCCAGCAGGGTGCACAAATAAAAAAGATCACCATCCCCAGATATGATGTGGAATCAAAGTGAAATACTCTCAAGTCACCCTCTCCATAAGCCCTAATCTTCCCTCTTCATGAAGGAAAATTCACTTCTGTTCAATTTGCAAATCGGAAACCCTAAATATGTGGTCTATGAACTCTAGATTGGGTCTACCGTCGATTTTATCGCCTCTGCCTTCGATTACGATGAATTCGACCTTCTCTCCTCCGCCGTCCCCCTCCGGCGGTGGCGACGAATTCGACACGGCGTGGTACGGCAACATACAGTACCTCCTGAACATCTCGGCCGCCGGCACCATGACCTGCTTCCTCATCTTCGTCCTCCTCAAGCTCCGCTCCGACCACCGCCGCATGCCCGGCCCCGCCGCCATCGCCTCCAAGCTCCTCGCCGTCTGGCACGCCACCGGCCGCGAGATCGCCCGCCACTGCGGCGCCGACGCCGCCCAGTTCCTCCTCATCGAGGGCGGCAGCTGCGCCCTCCTCCTCTCCATCGCCATCCCAGCCCTGTCCGTCATGCTGCCCCTCAATCTCTACGCCGGAACCGCCGCCATGGCCGATCAGTTTTCCAGAACGACAATTAATCACATCCCCAAAGGTTCGCCTTTACTCTGGGTTCACTTTGTGTTTGTTGTAGTCGTTGTTGTTTTGGCGCACTTCGGTATTAATGCGATCGAAGCGCGGCTGCGGATCACTAGGTTTAGAGACGGGTATGGGAACCCCAGTGATCCTAGTGGTAGTTCGACCGCGATTTTCACGATAATGGTACAAGGGGTGCCAAAGACGTTAGGGTTTGATAAGACTCCTTTGCTGGAGTATTTTCAGCATAAGTATCCGGGAAAGGTTTATAGGGTCATTGTGCCGATGGATTTGTGTGCATTGGATGATTTAGCGACAGAGCTGGTGGAGGTTAGGGATGGTATATCGAAGTTGGTTGGTAGGATTGAATTGCAGGGTTTAGCTGATGAGGATGAATATGGCGAGTATGGAGGGGATTTGTCGGTGTGGGATAGAGTGCGGCTTTTGTGGAGGAGAGTGAAGGATTTGTGGAGTCAGGTTATTACCGAGTTGGGATTATCGAATGAGGATAAGTTGAGGAAACTGCAAGAATTGAGAGCCGATTTGGAGATGGAAATGGCGGCTTACAAGGAAGGGCGAGCAAGGGGTGCTGGAGTCGCGTTTGTGGTGTTTAAAGATGTATATACGGCTAACAAGGCGGTCCAGGATTTCCGTAATGAGAAGAAGAGGCGTATTGGCAAGTTCTTTTCTGTAATGGAGTTGCAGCTACAAAGGAACCACTGGAAAGTTGAGAGAGCTCCATTGGCTTCCGACATTTATTGGAATCACTTGGGGTCGACAAAGCTCTCGCTGAAACTGCGCAGAGTGTTTGTGAACACTTGCCTGCTGTTGATGCTTTTGTTCTTCAGTTCTCCCCTTGCTGTGATAAGTGCAATTAAGAGCGCGGGAAGGATTATAAATGCAGAAGCAATGGACAATGCTCAGATATGGTTGGCTTGGGTGCAAAGCTCAAGTTGGCTTGCAACCTTAATCTTTCAGTTCCTGCCCAACGTTCTCATTTTTGTGAGCATGTATATAGTGATCCCATCAGCTCTTTCTTATCTGTCCAAGTTTGAAAGGCATCTTACTGTATCTGGGGAGCAAAGAGCTGCACTCTTGAAGATGGTTTGCTTCTTTCTGGTAAATCTCATTCTTCTTAGGGCTCTGGTTGAATCCTCGCTTGAGAGTGCAATCTTACGCATGGGTCGCTGTTATTTGGATGGCGAAGACTGCAAAAGGATTGAGCAGTACATGAGTGCTTCATTCCTTTCGAAATCGTGCCTTTCATCTATTGCATTTCTTATCACAAGTACTTTCCTGGGAATATCGTTTGATCTATTGGCTCCAATTCCATGGATAAAGAATAAGCTTCAGAAGTTTCGGAAGAATGACATGCTCCAGCTGGTACCAGAACAAAGTGAGGACTTTGCATTAGAGAATCCGAATATCGATAGCCTGCAGAGACCACTGATACCTGAAGTAACGTTTGATGTCAATGGTTTCGAACATGGTTCTAGACTGAACGAAATAGATCTTCCAGGACAAGATCTTTCTGAATATCCAATCAGCAGAACCTCACCGGTGCCTA
>JAVXUO010000455.1:0-150539 GCA_033065855.1 Escallonia rubra | reverse complement strand
TCTCAATTAGAGTATTCGCGCATAATAGGTAACCTAAAGTATAACATGAATTGCACGAGACCCGATATAGCATATGTTGTCAGTAAACTGAGCAGATATACTAGCAATCCGGGGAAGAATCACTGGATAGCTATTGTAAGAGTTTTAAGGTACTTAAAATATACCTTAAACTTTGGTCTGCATTATACAAGATATCCAGCTGTATTAAAAGGATACAGTGATGCCAACTGGATATCAGATTCTAATGAAACAAAATTCACAAGTGGATATGTGTTTACATTAGGAGGAGCAGCTATTTCTTGGAAATCCTCTAAACAGACAGTATTGCCAGATCCACTATGAAATCTAAATTCATTGCTTTAGATAAAGCAGGAGAAGAAGCGGAGTGGCTTCGTAATTTCTTGGAGGATATTCCAAATTGGCCTAAGCCTGTGCCACCAATTTGCATACATTGTGATAGTCAATCTGCAATTGGAAGAGCACAAAGCAGTATGTATAACGGCAAGTCTAGACACATACGTCGCAGACACAATACCGTTAGACAATTACTTTCTAGTGGAATTATCTCTATTGACTATGTGAAGTCAAAGGATAATATTGTGGATCCGTTAACGAAAGCTTTGACTAGAGAGAAAGTAAATATGTCATCGAGGGGAATGGGTCTTAAGCCTATGAACTAAAGAGTTGCCATAATGGAAACCCTACCTAGCTGACTGGAGATCCCAAGATCTAGGTTCAAAGGGAAAACCAAATTATGTAAATGCGACTCAGACAGAGCACTGTGGGGGGTTAAAACCCTCATATTCATTCCTATGATGAGAATACAGTGGCACCTACAAAAGGTTAGGTTAAGCTATGCTTTTAATGACTCTTATATCTTGGAAATCCAAGTGGGGGTGCGGTAGGAACCTCTTAATAAGAAGTCACCTATGTGAGTAAGAAGTGGGGCCGCTTCTATGAGAATTTAAGGCTGCATTCTCGGTGAGTACTCATGAAAACCAGGAGTTGTTCAGGGCCAAAATGAACACAACAATGAGAACCTCAAAACTATGTTTGAGCGATACTGTGTGAAGTTCTATTGTCTTGGTTTACACTAAAGGTTGAACAGTTCAAGACATCACGTTCACTGGATAACCAGTAAATCCGATAGTTCTCACTAGGGAAGGTTCAAGGCCATCGGCTACCTATCCTGATGCAGTGTCGTTCTAAGGAACTCTTTCTAGTGTCAGTGTTTCTTTGAGTATTGTGTCCAGTCAATTTTCTATTCATGTGGGGGATTGTTGGAATTGGGTTTTAAACCCATTACGGAGAAGCAACTTTGACTCAATTTTGTAATGTGTTTCAAACCATATTTTGGTTAGGAACAAATTGATTCATGATCCTCTATTGGAATAGATGGTCATGGTATATTCACATGTTTAAAACAAATGAAAGGTGAATGAGAAAATTAACGTTGAAGTTCAACTTGAAGGGAAAACATATCCCACATTGAAGAGATAAAGTCAAATTGTCTCCTTATAAGGTTTAGTCTTGAGCTAAAGGTTGGCCCCTTGGCGGTACCCAAATTTTGTAAGGAGGGAGGACCTAGGTTGACCCAGGTCCACCACACATGCGCGCGCCGCCCGCCCGTCCCGTCCCGGTCCGTGGCTTGGGCTTAGGCCCATCATGCTTTATTCTTTTTGGGACAAACTTAAATAAAAAATTATTTACTTATTTATTTTATTTTCCGGAAAGTTGTAACCTTTCCAACCAGCTGTGAAGATTTGCACCCCCCAGTGAAGTGAATACTATGTGTATAAAAACGAGTCAGTTACAGAAGTTACATAATTAATTAATCCCGAATTATATTTTCTTCTGTGTCTGTTTTTGCTTGTCCAAAAGAGAAAGAGTTATGCATTGTTCTGGTTTGCGGGGTCTGCAAATTTGGAGTGCTCTTATTTTCAGACGTTGCTACCGTTGTACCCTGAGAGACTTTCGTCAAGAGACCGTTAGCACCATTGCGGGACGAATAAAGTCTTAATGACAGTGAATCAAATTCACGCCTCGGTTCTCCATTTGCTGTTCTGCATTTACTACTGTGAGTTTTTAGACACAATCTATTTCCAGTTTACGTTACTGCTGTTTTTCGAACCCTATTATTTGCATGTTAGTAATTGTTCGAAATTGATTTTCTACAAAAGTACACACAAGGATACTTTTTTCCTAACACAAATATATATATATATATATATATATATATATATATATATATATATATATGTAGACAGTAATTTGTTTGAAGATACACAAAAAATGAACATGAAAAGAAGAAGAGAAAAGATGAGTAAGAGAGGCTCAAATTTCATTTTGAGTCACACCCATTCCTGAAGGGGTGGGAAGATTTAGTTTCCCTCAATTCAGTTATAATCATTTTCCCTATCTTCATATTCTTCCTGTTTAAACCTCTTTCATTTCTATTGCTTCAAATCAGTGTGCTTCCTCTCATCCTCTGTCTTCATTGGGTGAAACATTGGAGGGTTCGCGATCTTAAGTTCAGTGGTTCGTGTAAGTGACCTAAAGATCTTTAGATTGTTACATTCAATATAATTTACTAGACTCGGTGAACATTGGATACACTTTAAAAAAAGGGAGAAATTTGGGGTTAACAATGACCACATATCAAGTGCGCATTCGACAAGTCGATAAGTTTCGTTGCCCTAATTCATTTTATTTTACTTCCAAAGACATTATTCTAAATATTCTCCAACATGTACCAACTTGTGGTGCGTTTAAACGGGTGAAGATGTTGAACAACTATTCTCGGGCAATTCAAGTCATTTTTATGGCTAGAAAACAAGAAATTAAAATCTCTATGAAATTCCTAGGACATTCTCGAGAATGCGACTAGATGGCAAAAAACCTTGTGATACCACCTAACTGTTGAACACTGCTCTATTTAGATACTTTTTTCCTTATTTTCATCTGAGTATTCTCTAAAAGAAGAATAAGATGATGTTAAGAAAAAATTTAAAACATGGTTAACCTTGTTTAGATATTACTCTTGAATATGTAAATATAATCATAAATCCTAAATACTGAAAAGGTCATATTTGTATATCATTTTCAACATGCTTTCTATGTTACCGGAGTGATAGCTTATTTGTAATAAGTCGGTGATTAGTATTTTGAAAAACAAAATTTAAAATGAATAAAAATGATAATTCCTTTTCTTTCCCATGATAATAAGAGCATATACTATCATAAAGTAAATGTATTGACTATATCCTCACTTAGAAAGTATAGCACAGAAAAGCAGTCAGATGACACCCCCATCCGATTCCAATCCGGTAGGGAAGCTGATAACTTTAAACCTATCAAAATAAGAATAACAAAAAGGTATCCAAAGATAGCATTAGGAGTTTGAAAACCTTTCCTTCATCAAATTAAATGGCGAAGTGGGATGTTATAGCCAGGGGTCCTTATAGCCAGAGAGGTCTCTTCCTTTAATTAACCACAACTTTTGTTTTACACCTTGCTTTTTTTTTTTCTTTCTTTTGTAGCAATTGAAGAAGTAAAAGGATCCACTCTGAATGGAAGTTTATTGGCATTCAGACACGCGAAGTATTATCTTTTCTTAAAGTAAAAGAAGAATAAGCATTCCGCCAACATGTAAAAATTATATAGAACCTTTGCACCTGAACTTCTCTAAAAGCTTGCTCCTTGGATTCACCTGAACCCAACTCTCTCTCTCTCTCTCTCTTTACGCGACTTGCCTCTCTCAACAAATCCACCTCCGATGTGTGGTGGCGCAATTGTCCTATCACCTTCTTGAGGAACTGACTATGATTTTTTATGACAACGCAGAATTAGATGATATACTTAATCGTGATAATATTCACAAAACTATGTTCAAGAATCGATAGCGACAGATAAAGGAAATAATATTGACAAGCAACTCATCTATGTTGATTTCCTGTCTAAGTTTACATAGAAGCATACGGGAAAAAAGTGGGATCCAGGAAAGTTTGGTTACAAGATTGACGGGATGTATCATGTTCATCCGTCTTCTGGAAAGAGTTTTTTTTCTTATGAATGCTTTTGAACATTGTCAAGAGACCCAAGTCTAGTGATGATATCAGGACTATAAAATGGTGTTGTTCATCCTACTTACAAAGCAGCGTGCCAGACCATGGGTTTGTTATGTGGGGATAATGAGTGGCATCAAGTCATACGGAAAGCGGCAATTTGGCAAACAATCCACTAATTACATGAATTGTTTGTATTCACGTTACTCCATTGTAGAGTCGCTGATCCATTAGGGTTACGGGAGCAGAATTGGGAACTACTTTCAAATGACATTCTATTTTCCCAGCAACGTGTCTTGGGCATGAATCTATAAACTGAACAAGTTAAAAGTTTTGTGTTGCTTTAAATTAAGAAGATATTGAGCAGTAATAGTTAGTCTCTGAAAGAATTTAGTACACTTTCATTTCCTGACTAGCCATTAATTAATGAGCATAGAAATAAACATAAGAGTTGAACTATGATGTCCATATGTGCTCAAGAACATGTGCACTTATACGTAGGCCTTAATGTTGAGCTGGAAAAAATATTTTTGAATCTATTTTACGAATTGTTGATGAGGAAATTATGGTCTCTTATTTGTTTATGGAAATGGAGGAATTGGTAAAATTTATTTATAGAGAACCATAATTTTTTGTGTTCGTTCTCAAGAGAAGATTGTTTTGGCCGTTGCGTCATCCAGTATTGCAACCCTTTTATTGTTACTGAATTTCCTATGTAACTAGTACATTCTTAAGGAACTGGTACAAAACACAATATTGTAGTCAGTATGTAGTTTTCGATCAGTATCGCATGTATTAACCGATACAATCGGTACATAACGATATTTTAACTGATACGAAATGTAAAAAGATATCGTCCGTACCGGCTAATATAGGTATCAATAATTGTGGTACAAGTCGCAATTCTACCAATATAGTTAATTAATTTATTAACTCTAGAAACGATTGACCGGCGCTTGAAATTTTGCAACGTTCAGAAAGTTGCATTGACCGAAACATTATGCACCTACTAATTGTTCACCTTTGACCCTTTTTGAGTCTCATTTTACCTATTCTTATAAACACCTATCACAGTCAGTTCTAACAGGAGCACTTGAGGTGTGTTTAGCAAAACTCACCAAAGACTTCACTTCCAAACGAAACCTCTCACTGTATAACACACACATTTTTTTTTAAAGGGAATACAAGAAATGACCTTTATGGTTTTCCAGAGTCCCTGCCCAAACCTCCGAGTTGTTCGGCTGGCACATGGACGAATCCAGAAAATCTAATCGGGGGGCGCCAAAAAAACATAAAAAAAAATTGATGGCTAACATAAAAAAATGAAGAAGGTTTAAGTTCATCAACATTACTACTGCTAACATTTCTTGTTTGAAAGAAATAACCAATTGTGTGTGACTTTGACTTCCCCGTCTTAAAAAATAAGCATATTATAATTAGCGTAACTATTGAATACGTTAAATGCATAGTAAATTGCGTAGTTCGTGTTTTTTCGTAACTATTGAATACATTAATAATATAAGAATTAAACTAATGAATAGCGTAACTATTGAAATAGCGTAACAATTGAATACGCTAATACTATAATTAGCGTAACTATTGAATTTGTTAATACTCCAAGAATTAAACTATAAACAAAATAACTCAACTTGATCAATTCGTGTTTTTTTGGTAATCCGGAGATTTAAAATTTGAGATTTGGAAGAATGAAGAATGAGAACGAAGAAGATTACGACGGCCGATGACACAAAGAATAAATAATGCAACAAAACGAAACCATAATTAATTAGTTACGATATAATAGCATTTTTGTAAATATGTTAAATGTGAGTATTACTATCAATAACTAAAAAAAATATCCAAAAAATTGGGGGGTGCCGTGCCCCCCCCCCCCCCCGGCATGCTACAGCTCCCCCCCCCGGCTGGCAAAATGGGTGGGTTGGTTGCGTTTGGGTGATGACTAAATGGGTAGTTGACCCATTTAGTTGTACTTGTAAGTTCACTCGTCATCTCTTAAAAAGGTTGGCTTAACCCATTAACCTACTAATGACCCATATCCCAAATTTTTTGACTTTTGCATATTATTTCTTAACCAACCAACATCATAGTCACACTAAGAATCTATTATGCAAACCACAAGGGCTGTAAAATGAACCAAACTGTTCATGAACGGCCCGTGATTCGTTCTCCACAAAACCCGTTCACATTCGTTCGTATAATATACGAACCGAACACGTGTTCGCAAACAGTTCATCTAAATAATAAATTAATTATAACATGTCTAAGAATTAATATTTACATAAACCATATAAAAAAATTAAACCTGCAAGTTAGGTCTTAAAGACAATTACCCAAAAATCTCAAGCCCACTTATAAACATAGCCCAACCCCAAAATAGTCCATTTTATGAAGTCCAACATCTCAAAAACCCTAACTAAATAAACTAAACATAAAACCTAAATACTCAAAAATCACACAGTCGCACTCTGCTCTCCCATTCCTTCTCTCATCACACACTCCCCCCCCCCCCCCAACACACACACATAGAGCGTACAACCCCCTCTCTTCACAGATGGACATCACATCGCATGTCTTCACCGTCGTCATCTCCCGTCGTGGGATTCAACCTGCGTCGCCAGATTCAACCTATAAAGCTGCAAAGACAAGTTTTCGAACTGTAATGTTGCAAAGCCAAGGGCTCAACCTCGAATACTTGGAGAGTGAGCTGATTCATAAGGGGCATGCATCAATCCGTTGTCTATGTCTTCATCACCGATCGATCGAGAATTATTTTTTAGTGTTTTTGATTATGCATCCCTCCTTGTATCTTCTATATATCGTTTTTGACTCATTATAGGCTTATAGCTTGATTGCCTGAACAATTTGAGGATTTTAAGTAAATTTAGGGATTTGATTGAAAGCTGAACACGAATGCGATCCGAGTTTTCGAACTCGAGTTCGGCTCGTATTGTCAAACGAGTTGAACGAGTCGAGCTCGAGTTTCACCGTCACGAACTCGAGCCGATTTCGAACATGCCAAACTTAAATGAACTCGATTCATATACAGCCTAACCACCACACTAACAACAACATTCACCACAAGGCAACGACAACCACCACGACTCCACCATCAACATACATGCAACCACCATCACGTAGCAAATGACCACCACCACTCAAACGACGACATTCACTATAAGGCAACCGCAACAAGCACGAGTCCACGTCATTGTACATACAACCACCACTATCGCCAGCCACACTGCCACCATCATCACGCAGTAAACAACCACCACCAAGTCAGATCTGTCATCTCGCCACCATCGCTGCACCACACGCTCGCCAACATCACTGCACCATCGTCGCGTCTTCGCCCCACCAACTTAGCCAACAATCGAAAAGCTTGAAGATCACCTTGAAAAATTTGTAAATCTATTAAGAAAAGAGCATATCTGAGCCAACAAGACAGAATGGCAGCGACTAGAGACGGTGGCAGCTGGAGACTAAAGCGGGACGGGCAGATCTGAGCACCATTGTGACGGGAGACAGAGATGGGAGGCGGCCTGCCAGTGACGGCCACTGGAGACAGCAGCAACAACGACAACAGGTTGAGTCGTCAACTATGGCGATGACATGAGGTGATATCGGCGGCGGCGGCTTGGCCTCTTGTCTGGCTGTCGCTGTGTAAAAGTTGTAGGTTTTCAATTTTAAGTGTCACTACTATTGGGTTGATGGGCACCCAGTTAAAAACCATTTTAACCCATGGGTTATTGGACTAGGTAGTTACTGACCCACTTAGACTCAAAGAATTTAATCGGTTGATTTGGGTGAATCTTAAGTGGGCGGATTTGGACGGGTAAAAGGGTTTGAGTTGGCATTACTGCCTCTACCAATAGCATTCCTAATATTTCTATCAGACTCAAACCCACGAACAAGATGGATTGAACTGAAATCAAAATGGAGAGAATCGAAGCCTAAATGCAACACAAGCAGACCAGGCTTGACCACGGTGAGGAATTAAAAGGCCTACAGAAAAGTCCACCTGAATTTCAACACCCAATGTTAAACAAAGATCAAGAAAACTTTCAACACCCAAGAACAGAAAAAAACTTAAAAAGGCATAACAAAGCCCAAGAAACGAATTAAACTGAACCCAATAATGAACAAAATAATGAAGAAAGAAGTACGTAATGGGGTACGTGTGTGTAAACTAATTGAATTTTCATAACCAATTGAGAAACAAAAAACAGAAGATATCAATCAATGTGTTGCGTGCGAGTCAACCAATTGAATCTTCGTAAAGCAAGAATTTGATAGAATTCTTGCTTTACGAAGATTAAATGGCTGAAAACAAAAAATTCTTACTAAAAATGGACTCAAAATATGGAAAACATGTACATGAAAGCTCATGTCTTATTGGCGATTAGAGTCGTGAGCGACGGTTCTTTTGATCTATTTTTATAGCAATACTCTTCATCGAAGAAATTTGTAATCCCCAACAACAAAGATAAATGTTTGATAGGAAGAGTTAATAAATGTTAGCCATGGATCTAAATGGAAGTGCAGAAAAGGTTGCTCATCCTTTAGATAACTTCAAACCTCGTACGAGTTGATTGTAAAACTTTGATTTATGACGGGCTTTCATAAATCTAAATACTCCTTACTGGGCCTACATACACACTCCATAGCGGGCCGAACTAGCCGAAACTTTTCGCGCGAAAATGGGGCCAACTTACAACTAATCGCTGCTCACAATCTTCCTTTTTCCTCAGAAATAAAGAAAAAGGAAAAATCCAGCAGGGTGCACAAATAAAAAAGATCACCATCCCCAGATATGATGTGGAATCAAAGTGAAATACTCTCAAGTCACCCTCTTCATAAGCCCTAATCTTCCCTCTTCATGAAGGAAAATTCACTTCTGTTCAATTTGCAAATCGGAAACCCTAAATATGTGGTATATGAACTCTAGATTGGGTCTACCGTCGATTTTATCGCCTCTGCCTTCGATTACGATGAATTCGACCTTCTCTCCTCCGCCGTCCCCCTCCGGCGGCGGCGACGAATTCGACACGGCGTGGTACGGCAACATACAGTACCTCCTGAACATCTCGGCCGCCGGCACCATGACCTGCTTCCTCATCTTCGTCCTCCTCAAGCTCCGCTCCGACCACCGCCGCATGCCCGGCCCAGCCGCCATCGCCTCCAAGCTCCTCGCCGTCTGGCACGCCACTGGCCGCGAGATCGCCCGCCACTGCGGCGCCGACGCCGCCCAGTTCCTCCTCATCGAGGGCGGCAGCTGCGCCCTCCTCCTCTCCATCGCCATCCCAGCCCTGTCCGTCATGCTGCCCCTCAATCTCTACGCCGGAACCGCCGCCATGGCCGATCAGTTCTCCAGAACGACAATTAATCACATCCCCAAAGGTTCGCCTTTACTCTGGGTTCACTTTGTGTTTGTTGTAGTCGTTGTTGTTTTGGCGCACTTCGGTATTAATGCGATCGAAGCGCGGCTGCGGATCACTAGGTTTAGAGATGGGTATGGGAACCCCAGTGATCCTAGTGGTAGTTCGACCGCGATTTTCACGATAATGGTACAAGGGGTGCCAAAGACGTTAGGGTTTGATAAGACTCCTTTGCTGGAGTATTTTCAGCATAAGTATCCGGGAAAGGTTTATAGGGTCATTGTGCCGATGGATTTGTGTGCATTGGATGATTTAGCGACAGAGCTGGTGGAGGTTAGGGATGGTATATCGAAGTTGGTTGGTAGGATTGAATTGCAGGGTTTAGCTGATGAGGATGAATATGGCGAGTATGGAGGGGATTTGTCGGTGTGGGATAGAATGCGGCTTTTGTGGAGGAGAGTGAAGGATTTGTGGAGTCAGGTTATTACCGAGTTGGGATTATCGAATGAGGATAAGTTGAGGAAACTGCAAGAATTGAGAGCCGATTTGGAGATGGAAATGGCGGCTTACAAGGAAGGGCGAGCAAGGGGTGCTGGAGTCGCGTTTGTGGTGTTTAAAGATGTATATACGGCTAACAAGGCGGTCCAGGATTTCCGTAATGAGAAGAAGAGGCGTATTGGCAAGTTCTTTTCTGTAATGGAGTTGCAGCTACAAAGGAACCACTGGAAAGTTGAGAGAGCTCCATTGGCTTCCGACATTTATTGGAATCACTTGGGGTCGACAAAGCTCTCGCTGAAACTGCGCAGAGTGTTTGTGAACACTTGCCTGCTGTTGATGCTTTTGTTCTTCAGTTCTCCCCTTGCTGTGATAAGTGCAATTAAGAGCGCGGGAAGGATTATAAATGCAGAAGCAATGGACAATGCTCAGATGTGGTTGGCTTGGGTGCAAAGCTCAAGTTGGCTTGCAACCTTAATCTTTCAGTTCCTGCCCAACGTTCTCATTTTTGTGAGCATGTATATAGTGATCCCATCAGCTCTTTCTTATCTGTCCAAGTTTGAAAGGCATCTTACTGTATCTGGGGAGCAAAGAGCTGCACTCTTGAAGATGGTTTGCTTCTTTCTGGTAAATCTCATTCTTCTTAGGGCTCTGGTTGAATCCTCGCTTGAGAGTGCAATCTTACGCATGGGTCGCTGTTATTTGGATGGCGAAGACTGCAAAAGGATTGAGCAGTACATGAGTGCTTCATTCCTTTCGAAATCGTGCCTTTCATCTATTGCATTTCTTATCACAAGTACTTTCCTGGGAATATCGTTTGATCTATTGGCTCCAATTCCGTGGATAAAGAATAAGCTTCAGAAGTTTCGGAAGAATGACATGCTCCAGCTGGTACCAGAACAAAGTGAGGACTTTGCATTAGAGAATCCAAATATCGATAGCCTGCAGAGACCACTGATACCTGAAGTAACGTTTGATGTCAACGGTTTCGAACATGGTTCTAGACTGAACGAAATAGATCTTCCAGGACAAGATCTTTCTGAATATCCAATCAGCAGAACCTCACCGGTGCCTAAGCAGGCATTTGATTTTGCACAGTATTACGCATTCAATCTGACAATATTTGCCTTGACCATGATATATTCTTCATTTGCTCCGCTTGTGGTCCCCGTTGGTGCCGTTTATTTCGGATATAGGTACGTGGTTGATAAGTACAACTTTCTATTTGTATACAGAGTACGAGGTTTTCCTGCTGGCAACGACGGAAGGCTTATGGACACCGTGCTGTCTATCATGAGGTTTTGTGTGGACTTATTCCTCCTTTCGATGCTCTTGTTCTTTTCAGTTCAGGGGGACTCCACGAAGCTGCAAGCTATATTCACTCTTGGGTTGTTAGTAATGTATAAACTCTTGCCTTCTGATAGTGATGGTCTTCAGCCAGCCTTATTGCAAGGCATACAAACTGTTGAAAATGTTGTAGATGGGCCCATAGATTATGAGGTTTTCTCACAACCCAAATTTGAATGGGATACAAATCACTTATGAGTTTTAGCTTTAGCATTGTTGGCTTTCGTGTTACTTCATACGATAATATTTGTGGTTTATATCTGTATATAGAAATGGTATCTTACATTACAAAGTTCTCGTATCGGAGCAGTCTGGGTTAATGATATCTGGAGCATGAGCAGTGTTGTATGATGCAGTAAGCAATACATCTATTAGCTCGACGGGATTGCAGTACTTGGAAATTATGCAACAGGGACAATTGTGTCCTGATTAGTATCTAGTTGAGATGTCCATGATGGTCCAAGGGTTCCTTGAATGTGTCAACTCGGGTTTTAGCTTTACCTTTGAAGCTCTTTCCCATTGCATTCCTTTTGGTAATGCCGCTTATGTTGGTTGGAGCAAGGTGCACACTTTGGGGGTAGGTGGTGGTGTCAATTGTCTATGTAATAAGTAAGAGTTCCTCATGAAAGTTGGAGTTCGCGGTTGCAACCCGCGTTAGTCCTTAAATATGCTAAGTGACTTTTAGTTGATTTATCTGAAGTTGTCTAAATACATGCAAGTAACAATATTATGGATCATTAATCATCGCAACTTAGCTTGCAGCCACCAAGTTGCATCTAGCTGTATGTTTAGCATTTTTGTTTTGTTTTGTGTTTTCAGTTTCATGATTTTCGTATTCAGTTAGAAAATACGCTCATGTACTTTTATCATTTTCACAAAAAAAAAAAATTAGTTACTTTTTTTGACAATGGGTTAAGTTTAGGTGGAAAGTTCTTTGTTACTGTTTGAATAATTTTACCCAAAACGAAAATAAAAAATAATAAACTACACAAAAGAATAATCATTTTTATCATCATTGCAAAAAATATGAAATGAAAATGATGAAAGTACGGGACAGAAATTACTGTAGATTTCAGCCGCAACTAACTTTCCTCTAGAAATAAAAGAATTGGGTTCTGTTGCATAAAATGCAGGCTTTCAAGGCGCAGAACCACGCAGTTTGAAACACGACCCATCATGCCACATACACGTGAATCTTCATGGCAAGCAGCTCAATGATCAAAAAGCGTGAAGGGCTATTATGAAGCGAAGTACAATCTGAAACTTTGATGAACGGAAAAGATGAAAACTTACTTGGACCATATCAATTTTAGGCAATATGAGAAATAGAGATAGATTAGGACATTAAGCTCAACCTGGTCAAGACCAACCCTATAACTATTCCCAGCCAAGTTTCTTTACACCATCTACATTCCAATGTGACTCCACTTATCAGCTATTCCCACTTCCATCTCTCTCTCTCACACAAATTGTGTGGCTAATGTTTAGATTAACCGAGTCTATTTCATATTGAAGAGGGTACAAATACAGTGGGAAGAGTTAAAAGCAAGTCACAAGTTATCCCTTACTTGTGACTTCAAGTTGCTTCATCTGGGGAGAGAGGAAGATGCATCATTCGGCAGTAAAAAGCAGCAGTTTGATCGATACAGGTCCAACAAACACGAGTAAGCTTGATTTTGGAGGCAACACCGTCCCTGTTTGCCCAAAGCCTCGTCGTATTGGATCATCAGCCATACCTGAGTTTCTCAAGCCCCTCAAATGCAACAAGCACAGGTTTGTTTGTCACTCCTGTAGTTGTTGTCTACCATCCCACTGTTTACTACTACATATTTGGAGACACAAGTAGTATGTCCACTTAGCCATCGTAAAATGATACTTCTCCTTTATCAATTCTTTCTAGTTTGGGGTGTTCCTCTTTTATCATGCTCATTCTTCGTTTCTGCTGTAACCAGCCAACCAGTTCCTGATGGAAGAAATGAAATCCTCAACATGATTGCAGAAAAGGTTTGATTTCAATGCAATGTCTTCCCAACCGAACCATGTTTGCGGTACCAAAGTTCATGATTACCCTATACTTGGTACTGATCTCGTATCAATTGTTTGCTTCAGACAACGGACGGCCGAACTGTTATCTGCAGTGGGTGCTCACCAAGTTGTTACTCGGGGTCTCCTCCACGCAGAACAGACAACCCCTTGGTTCATGACGTGCACTTCATCCATCAGATGGAGCTTTTCTCACCATTAACACGAACAAATATGTCTGATAAGTTTGGTTTTATGTCTGCCTCGTCCCCAGTATGATTGGCCCGTGCACCATATTTATCCTCGCGTCCAGATTTCTTGCACTGCAAATACCATTCCTAGGCTTTTCTTTGTTTCTTCATTTTTAGTGGAGTATAATTGAAGTATTTTTGGTAATGTATTACTGCGAGCCTCTCTTTGTATATGCCATGATTAATAGGCTCAAAATGTACCTTGTATATATAATTTGCTATTTGTTATCAAAAGTAGGAGAGGGATTCCTCAAGTGCTGGCATGATCAACTTGCATCGTATTGCTACGATTCTGGATTCCTTCTATGAACTTATTGACTGCCCATTTTCTGTTTTGACCCTGACTGGACGTTCTATGCTCCAACTCCAACTTTCGATACCTTAACATACCTTCAGGGACAGGACATAATCGAGCCTGACGGCTTGAAATTCCAAAGTTGAAAATGGGACAGAAGTACCTGTCCCGAGCTCAGCTTATTCGGTTCGTCTTGTGTTCATGAAGAGCTCAGAGTTGATTGCTCAACCTTTAGAGATTAAGACATGGATTGATTCCGCTCGACTAACAAAACGAGACCTCTTGGAGAGCTTGAGACTCCGTTCAACTCTAGTTTGGGCTCCCATGCTTATAATTAATTGAGCATGATTCGCTTATTTTCCAAATTCCAAAACGTTCAGTCTTAGGGTTCGTTTGACAAAATTTTTTTTTTAGTTTTCAGTTTTTAAAGAGCAGCTTAATTTTTTTTTTTTATAAAAACAAGTGAGTGTTTGATATCTCCTTTTTTTTTTTGAAGTTTTTTTTTTTTGGTGTTTGGTAACCCTTTTTATTTTGACTTTTTTTTTTTGGTGGTTTGCGGTGGCGGTGGTGGGGTGTAGCGGTGGTGGCCGGTGGTGGTGGTGGTGGTGGCCGGAGGTGGCTGCCGGCAGTCGCCGGCGGTGGTCGCCGGCTGCCGGAGGTGGCTGCCGGTAGTCGCCGGCGGCTGGAGGTGGCTGCCGGTAGTCGCCAGCGGCCGGAGGTGGCTGCCGGCAGTCGCCGGCGGTGGTCGCCGGCGGCCGGAGGTGGCAGCCGGCAGTCTCCGGCGGCCGGAGGTGGCTGCCGGCAGTCTCCGGCGGTGGTCGCCTGAGGTGGCTACCGGCGGTGGGAGGGTGGTGGTGGTGGTCTAAGAAAAAAAAACCAGTTTCTGGAGTTTTTTTTTTTACTCTTCAGTTTAAAAACTGATTTTTAAACTGAAAAAAAAATGGTTACCAAACGCTCCTTTTTTTTTCAGTTTTTAAAAACTGAAAAAAAAAAAGAGGAAATTTTTTTTGTCAAACCTAGCCTTAGTCTAACACAATTTACAAGAACGAAACAAGCATGTTGATTAACGCCATCAACTGAGGCTTATCCTTTTATTGTTTTTTAACTTATAAGAAAAATATGTTATTGGATCGGAAATGTGAGATCGAATGTTCGTGCCCTTTGAAATTATAGTGCCACAAAGTAAAAATCAAGATTAAAAAAATAAATAAATAAACAACAAAATTAAAAGTCCAACACCCTTGAGCCTACAGGGAGTTATAAACAAGCACCAAAGTGCAAATATAATCACACAGACAACACTTAGGCCATGTTTGATGCTCTTTTTTTTTTCTTTTTTTAAGTTTTGAAAATTGAAAAAAAAAAGTGCGTTTGGTAACAATTTTTTTTTCAATTTAAAAAATCACTTTTTAAATTGTAGAGTAAAAAAAAAAGAGAAAAAAGCTCTTTTTTTTTTCACTTTAATTTTTTTTTTGAGACGGACCACAATGCACCCACCGACAGCCACCACCGGGCGGGGCGATGGGCGGTGGCCACCACCGCCCGACAGCCACCTCCGGCCGCCAGTAACCACCACAGGGCGGCAGCCAGCTCTGGTCACCACCGCCCACCGCCGGCAGCCACCACCGACAGCCACCTCCGGCCGCCGACAGTCACCACCGGGCGGCAGCCGCCTCTGACCACCACCGCCGGCAGCCACTGCCGGCGACTGCCGCGACAACCGCCGGCCGCCTGCCGGCCACCACCACCGTCGACCACCACAACTGCAAACCACCCAAAATAAAAAGGGTTACCAAACACAAAAAAAAAAAGGGTTATCAAACACCCACTTGTTTTTGTAAAAAAAAAAATTAAGCTGCTCTTTAAAAACTGAAAACCAAAAAAAAAGTTTTGTCAAACGAAGCCTTATATTGTGAAACTGGATTCCTCTCTTGACCTGAGCCACTATCAAAAAATTGATCATCTCTATAAGCTAAAACCAAGCACCATGGAGCATGTAGCCACCACGCACCACCTCAAACCTACTAGATCCGTCGAAATCCAGTGCCACCAATCGACCTCTCCACCACATAACCCCATCATTGCGCTCGACACCCTTACATGACCACCCACCCAACAACAAACAGATGCGGTTTTCTCTAACCACACGACGCCACCACACGAGACGGCGAATATGCACCCATTGCTTAACAGGATGAGGCCACCTCATCTAGACCACAAATTAAACCACCAAACCAAACTCAAACAACTAGCAAGGGAACCAAGATACGGGGAAGCGGATGACTAAACCTTAGTCTGAAACTATACCCTACTTCTAGAAACCAAACCAAATAGACGCCATAAACGAAAAAGAAAGGGCACCAAGTTAGCGGAAAGGGGGAGGATTAAAACCGTAGCCTGAAACTACACCTTCAACTCAAATGCCGTCGCCGCCATCATTGCATCGCCTACCCACCACACTCTGAAACACCACTGCAAGAAGCACCCGACCACTTAACCTATAATTAACTGTTGTTGCCCTGCCCATGCACCATCCACACCAAAACCACTATCCATCCTAACAAACCACCCCGAGACACTGTAGATGGGCGAAGCCACACTTGTACCGGGGGGGGCTAATGTACCCCCTGAGATTTTGAAAAAGGAAAAAAAAAAAATAAAAATAAAAAAAAAAATATATATATATATATAGTTTATTCAGAATTTCAGACTCTCTCTCTCTCCTCTTTCAATTTTCATGACACGACCTCTCACTCTCTCAATTCTCACCGTCTCACGGCCACGGCGCCTCACTCCGGCAAATAGCAGAAGGGCGACGGCGGCTGAACACTTTATTACAGTTAAAGCGCTGAATATTGAACTGAATCGTAAGTGGAGCTATATTCAATTGTCAAGTAACCCCTGATGTTCTCATTACCTATAACTATAGAAATCACCAAAAATTACAGCAGAAAGTGAAACACTAAATGGGATAGCAAAAACAAATTTCAAAAACATATATTTAAAAGGGGAAAAGTACAATACTAGGGCATTCAAAGTTCAAACACGAAGGTTAGAAGTAATAGAAAATATAAAGAATTACAACAAAAGTGAAACATCATTGTCGGATATGTGCATTTTGAACAATTTGTTTCCCATTTGAGCATTGATTATTTGTTTGATAATTTTAAGTTATTAATTGTGCATTTGAGAATTGAGATTATTAATTGATGATTTTAGGTTGTTAATTGTGCATTGAGCATTTGAGATATTGAGATTGTTGATAGAGAATGAGACCCAATTGGATTGAGATATCGAATATGTGATTTACCAATCTTCGGCGTCTCATCGAGTAGTTATTTAGTGCTTTCTTTTGTAAACTCTGAAATATCTATTTTGTATTCGCTTCTTTTGTAATGTAAAGAGTCTTTGTGGCTCTCATGAAACTTAATAAGACATTTTGGATACTTTTTCGTATTTTTTTGTGTATTTATCGAAAAATACACTATATATTTTTATTTTTTTTTTGGTGATGTTTTACTTATAAAAAAATTTCTTAATTTCGATATATTTTTAGTACCCCCTGGGGTGAAATCCTAGCTCCGCCACTGGATGGGCCGATCTCAAATCACCTTCCAAACGTACCACCAAACCATGAGGGAAGACATAAACCATCTATGTGATCAAACTAAAAATCTGATCAACGAGAAAACCAAAGGAAACTAAACCTAGAAAGAAAATAAAGGAAGTGCCATGTCAGCACCCACTGGTGGTGAGCAACGGTGGCGACGAAAACATGGTCTACGGGGAGAGAAGGAGTTTTGGGGGGAAAGAGGAATTCGGGCCAACCCCGATATCCGCGTTTGTGTCATAGATAAAAGAAGACAATTGAGCCTTTAATTTAGCCGATATCCGCGTCTGTTCATGAACAACTACTCATCAAACACTTAAGAAAAAGATGTAATTGTAATCATGACGTCATGTTACCACACTTTTTACACTTTTATCAAACCTGAGTAATACATTGAGCATGCAACGTCATAACTAATAAGAATACATTTAGTTGTAAGACTTAATATTCTAATAATTCAATCAACCCGACCAGTGTTAGCATGTAAATGTAACATGCAAATATACACACTATTAAAAATAAAGTGGTAAACTCATATTGTTTAATTTTGGTCTGTTTGGTAACCTTTCCGTTTTTAGTTTTTTTTCAGTTTTGTAAACTGGAGAAAATAAACGCGTTTGATACACAATTTTTCTTTTTTTTTTCTTCAGTTTTGAAAATCAATTTTTAAAACAGGACTGTTTTTGAAAACTCATATTTAGGAGTTTTGGGTTTTTAGTTTTGATTTTTATTTTGAGATCAACATCACCACCACCAGCTCCCACCACCACAGCCACCGTTGGCCGGCAGCTACCGGCCGACCACCAGGCACCGTCGCTGGCCATCGCCACGCCCCACCACCGCAAACCACCACTAAAAAAAAAAACTCAAAATAAAAACTGAATAATCAAACACCCATTTATTTTTGTAAAAAAAAAAAATAAACTGATTTTTATTTTTTTGAAAATAGAAAATCAAAATTTGTATGGATTTCAAATGTCACCTTTATAGATTATTAGACTGTAGCAAAAAATTATAGAAAAAACAACAGGTGAGTCGACTCGTTAGTTAGAAAGACATGTCACTGCCACTCCGAGTCTCCAAATCCCCCCAACTGTCAAAATTAAAGATTACTGGACATTCAACTTCATCACCATCCAAGATCTAGGGTTTTACAGTTCCAATACCCTAACAAGAATGCCTTCTTTCCACAGTTTATTGCTCACATTGCTCCTAACATGGGGTTTCCACCGCAGCCAAGCCCGCATCTTCACCCTAGAAATGCACCACCGGTTCTCCGAACCGGTCAAGAAATGGTCGGAAACCGCCCGTAACCCTTTTCAGGCCGAAAATTGGCCGGTGAAGGGCAGCATTGACTACTACTTACAGTTGGCCCACCGTGACAGAATCTTCCATGGCCGGAGACTGTCGGAATCGGACGGACCCCTCACTTTCTCCGGAGGCAATTCCACTTTTCAGATTAGTTCATTGGGATTGTACGTGTATCTTACTTCTTCTGCTTTCTGGAATTAGGGTTTTGTTCGTTAGTTCGTTTTATCTAATTTTCTTGTTTGGTGTTTCCCTTTTTCGGAGATTTTTGTAGTTTGCATTACGCGACGGTTACCTTGGGGACACCTGGCATAAAGTTTTTGGTGGCACTTGACACTGGGAGTGATCTGTTTTGGGTTCCTTGCGAATGCAGCAGATGTGCATCCATTGATAATACTGCTTATAACTCTGTATGTTCTTTCCTTCTTGTCTACTAACAATATTTTTCTGAAATTTATACTTGTTAAAGGGGGAAAAAATATCCCCTAGACGTGAAATTTATCGTTACAAAACTCGACATTACTGTATTTATGACTTACTGAATTAGGTATAAAATACTTTGAAGCAGATTTAGATCACCTTACTGCTATTTTTTGTTTCATGTGTGCGTGGGTGTGGATTGGTTGGGAGAGAAGGGGGGGGGGTGGGGTTTAGAATCTGACACTGATATAGGTCAATGAAGGCACTGAACGTGATTAGCTATTCTGCTTTCTCATTTGCTGGGCAACTGGCTATGAGATGTTTGGAGGACTCCAAACTCCCCTCTACTTGTTTGGAGTTGGCCTCACCAAACCCGCTATTGTTTCTGCTTCTTCTTTTGAGGTAGACTGGGATTTGGTGCGCTATTGTGGATTTGTACTTTGAAGATATAGCTTTCAGGATAGCTAACTAAGATAACATAGTTGAGTAATGAAGATTTTTGGGCCTCTTACTATTACTGGCCATCCTAGAAGAGGGGCAAACTTTGTGGTGGATGTTGTCGCCAAAATTTTTACATTTCAATTTCTCTTGCAATTACATAACATGCCAAGGGTCATGGCAATTGAGGGCATAGATACTATGGGAACATTGATGCAAGTGGGAAACTTGACCAGTAAGATTATAATGCTTAAATTGGAAGGAGGAATCTGTTGGAAACAGATATGTTGGTGCATCTGATTTGCCATTAGATATCACCATGGCAGACACTCAACAGAATCCTTCTAAGGAAGCTCTCGTCTCCAAGGCTCATGTCAACATCTATTCTTCGACGCCATAAGACCTTCTTTTATATCCTTCTTTGACTCCATAAGTTGTTAATGTGGAATAGAACCAGTAGGATTGTAGAATCCTTCTGAATGCAGATACTACTCGCTGTACCTATCAATATGGCAAGAACATCTTTTGCTATCTTGCACTATTCATAGACCATTTTATCTTATGGAGTTTGCAGCTTTTCCTTTTACATTGAAACAATCTTTCAATTGTGGCAGGATTTCGAGCTTAGTATGTACGACCCAAAAGGGTCATCAACAAGCCAAAAAGTCACTTGCAACAACAGTTTGTGCATGCATCGCAATGGTTGCCCTGGAACAATCAGTCATTGCCCTTACTCTGTGTCCTACGTATCATCTGAGACATCAACATCTGGGATTCTGGTGGAGGACGTTCTGCACCTGAAAACAGAAGGTAGCAGGCAAGAACTTGTTGAGGCGTACATCACATTTGGGTGAGTTCCCATGTTTTCATAGTGTTACTGGGCTGGTTTGGTCAGCATCTCTCTGTATCTGGAGTGTATAACTGTGCAGTCACAGCCTTGGAGGTCTTTGAGTTCCAAAATGGAGCATATTATAATCAAAGTTGTAAATTAGTGTAATAGGCAACATATTATAGCTATTATTCTGGCAAATGCCAGGTAATGAACTTAGACTTGAGGGCAAACAAGTCCATTCCGTGCTGCTTCTGAAGCTCTTCTGTACCTTAAGAATTTAAGAGAAGTATGCAATTCCTACTATGCAGCTGTGGACAGGTGCAAACTGGTTCCTTTCTAGATGTTGCAGCTCCAAATGGTTTATTTGGGCTTGGTTTGGAGAAGATATCAGTTCCCAGCATTCTATCCAGGAAAGGATATGCAGCAGATTCCTTTTCCATGTGTTTTGGGCGTGACGGAACCGGAAGGATCAATTTTGGAGATAAAGGTAGCCTTGATCAGGAGGAAACCCCATTCAATGTGAATTCATTGCAGTAAGTGATATGATTCGCTTAATTCCTTGACAAATCTATTTTTGCATTTTACCTTTTCTCTGACATTGTTAATTTGTCTCATGACCATTGCAGTCCTACCTACAATATCTCTGTAACTCAAATTCGTGTGGGCACTACTCTCATCGACTCCGATTTCACCTGTCTTTTTGATTCTGGTACCTCCTTTACATATCTGGTTGATCCACCCTACACAAGGCTTTCAGAGAGTGTAAGCATTCAAACGATATTGATTTTCGTGCTTCATATATTTGCTTTACTTAACTTGGTACTTACATTTGTCCTTGATGCAGTTCCACTCACAAGCACAAGATAAGTGACGTCCACCTGATCCAAGGATTCCCTTCGAATATTGTTATGATATGAGGTCAAATTTCAACTTTTAAATGTAGTCTTTTGTTTCTGACACCCAAATCTGATTGTTTTTTCTTCTCGTCTTATGTTGGGCAGGCCTGATGAAAATACTAGTCTTGTACCCAGTATGAGCTTATCTATGAAAAGCGGTGGTCAACTTGCTATCTTTGATCCAATTATTGTCATCTCTACGAAGGTAAGATCTTGTCACTATTGTGGTTTTGGTGCAAAGTTCTTCTTCTGTTATATCTCCTACTTTCTAGCAAAATTCAATTTTCTCCCACTTGTGATGCAGCAAGAACTTGTATATTGCCTGGCTATTATCAAGAGTGCAGAAACAAACATAATTGGACGTAAGTTTTATGATTGTGTGCAAGATGCACTGTTTTGTACTGTGCTAACCTGTCCATTAGACATGACAAACGCACATACCAGAAATGGGTTTGTGGTTGTAAGTGCATGCATACATGTTGACGGTTGATTATATGTAAACCTTGAGCCTCAGAGTCATACTCCCTCCATCCACAAAAAACTTCCGCCTTTCTACTTTTGGATGTCTACAAACTTGTTCACTTTGAAAATTCATGCATTTTTGTTATCACTTTTCCTCTCTTTGAAGCATTAGATGTTGCGAACTACTCAAAATGAAGTGAAGTTACAACCGTATATTATTCTGTATGGTCTATGTCAGCCAAGAATCCCTTTTTCTTATTGGTTGTGGTTGAGGCATCGATGTCTGGTTGTACGCAGAGGGAATTGTGGCATACCTATTATCTTAATCTTTTGTGGAACTGCAGTAGTGTTATATGGTTCAAATCAAAGAAACATATGTGCAAGAATTAGTGACCAACGACGGATATCTGTCAGGTTGATGCTTTCAATTGAGTTTCTTAAAATTGTAAACCCCCTCCCACCGAGCGCGTGCAGAAAGACGAAAGAGAAGAATGGGGTTAAAAGAAGATCAACTTAATTGAGAAATAGTTTTCTAACCCTATCTATTGCCTGGCACTACACTGTCAAAGAAGGCAGTCACGACTGGTGTTGATGTCTTGAGGTCAACACGAGATTGATGATCGTCTAGTTAAATGAACCTTCTCTGTGATTAAAATTCGCTGTGCAGTATGATTACTTAAACTGTGCGCTTGATCCTTGTACAGAGAACTTTATGACTGGTTACCGCATTGTATTTGACCGAGAAAAACTCGTCCTTGGCTGGAAGAAGTTTGATTGTGAGTGATTTTTGTACTTATGGAAGCAATACTATCCCCGAACTTTGCATTTCAAGTTCTATCAGATTTTAGACTGGACTAATTGGCTCACTTGCAGGTTACGACATTGAGGAGTCCAGCATTCTGCCATCAAACTCACTGAACTCTACCAGTGTGCCTCCTGCAGTTGCTGTTGGACTAACTAATCAGACTTCTCCAAAATCAGCCGGAGAGTCTAAAAGAAGAGCTCAAAATTCAATTGCATCGCCATTTTACTGCAGACATATCTTTAATCTGATTTACACTAGCTTCGGATTTCTCTTCTCAGTCTCTATGTTGCTATAGCCACTCAATGGTCATCCTTTTAATTGACCAGTTCCCGTTATAGCAGAGTTTACAGGGCACGTAATCCTGTACTGCTGAAAGCCTGAAACCACCTCAAGATTCAGCCTTTTTTCCCCTTTTGTACACCTGTGTATAGTGCAACTATGTAAATACACACACATACAAGAACTACACCGTTGTCTCCCCTTCACCGCATATTTTCCGATGGTTATCTCACATACTTGTTGTAGTGGATCGAAAACGTGCTAAAACCCTTTGTTAGCTCTAGATCTCGAAGCATTTATTCTTTATGGTAATCTCGTAACTGACTGCATTTTTTTTTTTTTAAGGAACGTCAAGCTCTCCGTCCGACATCTAAACTGAAGGTGCCAATTTTCTTTCATGTACAGGCCACAAAGAGTGTTGCTTTAGGACCTTGACCCTCCAAGTCTAAGTCTATTAACGTTGCTAATCAGCCTTTTGCTTGTCAAACAAAGGTTCGACTTTCAAGTCCTGAAAAGCACCTCTCTTTAGTGTCTGTGGAAAAAGTTGTGCACATGATTTTGTCAGAAGCCATACAGCCTGACTCCTTTAACTTGACTTCTATATATTATTAAAAGTATAAAGGCAATGCTCCATTGTCTGGCGGTTAATGGATTAAAGAAAGGCCAAACGAGTCAATCACGCTCCAAGTAGACTAACAATTCAGTAATAAAGGACGACGAGGTCGCAAACAAAGTCAAGGACGAAGTTTCCTATGTAAGAGATTTCACACGTACCTGTTTCGGCTTCAAGGACGGCACGTAACATTATTAAAGACTTATAGACACGGATCATACACGAAAAGTTCCATTTATTGCCCTAGTTTGATGATATGCTATTTAAAAAAGAAAAAAATTCCTTACAATGGATTAAAACCTTCAACATGAAATAGTGGTCCAAAATTTCCGATTGTGAGACTACTCAAACAACAATTGGCATAACATTTGCTTGCTTACTCTTCTGTACAAAAACGAAAATCAATCGAAATTGATTCGGAAAAATCTCTAATTGATTTTGATTTTAGCACGACCGTGATGACTTTTCGAATCGAAAATTAGTCCATGCGCATTACTTAGGTCGCGACTTTTCATAAAGAAAGATGTAATAAAAATATATTTAATTTGTCGTTTAGAGGTGACTATGAATGTACTTAACCAATTGACAAATAAGTTAGTGAGACTTATCCCATGCGCCCACTGATTAATTTTTTTTCCCATGATGCCCAACTCTAAACCACTTACCATGGCAATCATGGTTGATTGCACTTTGTGATGACACATTCATTACGTTAACCATTTCAGTCGTTCCGTTCCTGATTAGAACTGCGATTGCGAATCCAATTGTGACCGTCCAAATGAGCAAAAATGCTGACGAGAAAGCTGGTTAATGATCAGACGGCTGACGAAACTTAGTCCATGAGCATTACTTAGGTTGTGACTTTTCACAAAGAAAGATGCAATAAAAATACATATAATTTGTCGTTTAGAGGTCACTATAAACGTACTTAACCAATTGACAAATAAGTTAGCGAGGCTTATCCCATGTGCCCACTGATTAATTTTTTTCCATGGCGCCCAACTCTAAACCACATACCATGGCAGTCACGGTTGATTGCACTTTTTGATAACACACTCTTTACGTTAACCATTTCAGTCGTTCCTCGTTAGAAGACGTCGTCTTCGCACAGGGAGTCGACTTTTGCCCCCGCTGCTTCGTCGCACCAACAGCTACTTCTTCTTCCACACACACACAGAGTCCTCCCAAGACCTCCTCGAAGGTCCGAACGCGTCATTTGACTCAAAGTCTCTCTACTCTCTCTCACACTATATATATGAATACCAGATTTACGTTTTTGAAAAGCTTGTAGCTGTTGCGATGGATTTATCTGTGGTTGTGATTTTTACGGTGGTGCTTTGGGGCTCGCAGTTCGGATTTAGCGACGCGTTTGGCACGTTCGGTTTCGATATTCACCACAGGTATTCTGATCCGGTGAAGGGGATTCTCGACCTCGATGGCTTGCCTGAGAAAGGGAGTACCCATTACTACGCCGCCATGGCCCACCGTGATCAGCTCTTTCACGGCCGCCGGCTCGCCGGCGGCTCTGTCGAGTCCGAGCTGCTTACTTTTTCCGGCGGCAACGAGACGTACCGTATCAGCTCTCTCGGATTGTATGGCTTCTCTACCTAATCTCTGTTGACCGTGTGTTTCGCCAATTTTTTTTTTACGTCTTTACTCCTTTTTGATCGCTTAAAGGCGACAGGAGTTAACTTTTTAGCGACGTGGCGATGTGAAATCGCATACCTTTGTGCGTGCATAATTTCAACTTCGTGCAACTCGGTTTGCAGCAGTGTCTGTTTCAGCTTACAATTGCTGCTGGTCTAGTTACTTAAGCGTGCCCTTAGGGCTATTCAAATTGGTAGTGACGCAGTGAAAATACAGAAAGCTCTCGGAGTAGTCAACTCTGTTTCAAAATTTGAGTCTCTTAGCTCATTTCGGGGCTTAGATAGTAGTTATGATCTAAACAGTATTATTTGGCAAGTCGAAGTAGCTAAATGTGGAAGGGATAGTCGAAGTAGCTAAAAACCCCTCGTCTACAAGTATTTAACTCCAAATCCCCAGAATACTTGTAGATGAGGGGTTTTTTTTTTGAAAATTATGAAAAGGGGGGCCACTTTTGAAAATCTCTGAAAAAGTGGATTAGTTGGGAAAAAAAGGTTTTTTTTTAAAACCTGACTTTTCCATTTTCCAAATTACCCCTCCCTTTGTTTGTCTCCGCATACAACACTTTTAGAAATCGCGACTTCAAAGTAGAAATCGCGATTTTAAACAACGTTTTTAGTGTATATATATATGTTTTCCCTTTTAAATTACGCAGAAAATAAAAAAAAAATGAAAATGTGGTTCTGAACCACGTTTTCTACTAAATCGCGATTTTCACTTTAAAGTCACGATTTTAAACTGCGATTTTCAAAAGTGTTGTATGTGGGGACAAACATGGAAGGGGTAATTTGGGAAATGGAAAGTCATCATTGGAAAAAAAAACCACTTATTCACAAGTCATTCCCTTTTTCAGAAATTTCTAAAAGTTGCCCCATTTTTTCACAAGTTTAAAAAAAAAATCCACCATCCCCAAAAGTTTTATCCCAAAACCCACCTTTTTCTAATTTTCCCATATCTTGCTCCGTGGAACGTAAAATGCTAGAACTTGAACTAAGCCAATTATTGTACTTGCAGCAGGGTCAGACAATGAGAGTTTTGTTATATTTCTTTCTCAACTTTGGATGGTAACTATTTGTTTGATATTTTGGTGGGATTTCAGTTTGCATTATGCCAATGTATCTGTTGGTACACCAAGTTTATCGTTTCTGGTGGCACTTGATACTGGCAGTAACCTGTTCTGGTTACCATGTGATTGTAGCAGCTGCGTACGTGGATTAACAACAAGATCTGGGCGAGTATGTTTTCATTCAGAGTTATATGCCGCTTCATTTGTGGAACATCTTAACTCTTTTACCATGTTCATAATATTTGGTTCAATTTTTTTGATTGGAGATTCGCTATGCTCTAATTTTGCCATATGACTTCTGTCTCTTTTACCTTCTTGAAACCCCTTATAAACTTACAATCTGGCAATTGGGATGGTTTCAACAAATTTTCAATTAAAATGGCCTGGATATAGTATGCTGTTGTCATTTAATAAAAGAGGAGTTTCTGGTCTAGCAACTTAATTCATTTCTGGAAGGCAAAATTTAGTGGAAACTTGTTGTGTTGTATGGTCAGGTCAAGCATAATTCACTAATTTTAAGATACATACTGTACAACTTTATCAGCAAGTTGCGAAAATGAAATATTGGTAGCAATCATATAGATGCTCGAATAACATCATGCCCACCTCTGTTCCACATAAGCCCACCACTTCCATGGTAGTGCCCATAGTAACAAATTCGGTATTCGGGAACTATTCGGTATGTAGCAATAATTTGGAATTCGAGAATTATTCGGAGAACTATTGAATCGGTAATAATACGATGGAATAACAAAATTCGTATCGTAAATCGGAAATAATTCGGTAATTAATAGATTAGGTTATAATGATTTTTTTTTTTTTGAGATGAAGTAGGATATCATAGAAAAGTAAGAGTTCATCACCGGACGGTGAAGTACAGGAGGTAAAGCCAGGACTACTGAGCTTCCATCTACAAATTTACAAGAGATACGAACAGAGCTGAAATATGTACACAAAAACCAAAAAACACTCTCACGACACAAAGGAATTAAAGATCCTGTTGCGGCAAAAAATCATGCACCCAGTCTTGGTAAACGGCAATATGTGCATGGCAGGCAAAAGCAGCTAATGATCTGGATTCCTTAAGCTGAGGCGTCGTGGCTTTGTCTGCTCTAAATTGATGGAAGTGCGAAAGTACATGGCAAAAGTTACACATAATGGGTGCAGTAGTGTCAGGGATCTCCTTCAAGTCCGAGATCTGATCAAGCAAAAAATTTTAATTAGTGAAAACATTTATGTGCAAAAAATTATTCCGCTTTGCCCAGTAACAAGCAGTAAGCAAGCCTTGGATATATCATATAATTCGGAGACCGCTTTCAGAAAAACAATAGAGCCCCAAACCCTTTGGTTATAATGATTTTAAGTGTATGAAATTTTATAAAGTATGTAAGTGAAATAACGAAAATACAAGAAATCTTCCATTCTTTAAGTCATGGATAAAAAACAGTGAAGTATTTCTTTTACTGAAATTAAGCAACAATCATGGGTTGGTGTGATGGCACAAGACTGTGGTAACTGCCGAAAGTACCGGGGTTCAAATATCACCGTAGGAAGCCTTGCTTCTATCATTTTTCAAGAATAAAGAGGAACTTCAACTCGCGAAATTTCGCAATAACTTCGTCAATTTCGCGATATACGTAATTTATAGCAATAAATTCTCGAATATCGCTTCTATCATTTTGATATACGTAATTTATAGCAATAAATTCTCGAATATCGCTTCTATCATTTTTCAAGAATAAAGAGGAACTTCAGCTCGCGAAATTTCGCAATAACTTCGTCAATTTCGCGATATACGTAATTTATCGCAATAAATTCTCGAATATCGCCAATACATCGCATTTTTTTTACTATGGTAGTGGGCTTTTGACCACCACCATGCAATTTTGACAAATTGATCACTCCCAATTTTGGATGAGACTCACCTGAGAGGGGATACAAATTGGGTTCTCACTTCTCAGTTTCAATTTCATTTGGACTTCAGATTTTTATGGGGTTAATTGACAAATGTGCGTGGCTATCTAGATTTTAGAGAGAAATAGTAAATGGTCTACTTTGTGTAATGATGCTGGTAGACAACACCTTACACGGGTGATTGCATAGTGGTGGGTAATTTTTGTTTGCAACTAAAAGATATGGACGTTAGATATTTTACCCCTAGCCACGAAGCTTTAATAGCTTCTTCTTCTTCCTTTTTTTTTTTTTTTGAATTTGCTTTAATAGCTTCTTAGAAGGCTCCTCATGGTCACTTTTTCAAAATTACTTAACTTTGAAAAAAAAAATCAGATTTAAGTCCGTGTGGATCTCTGTATGTATTGCTTCACCAGTGTCACGCCCTTCGGAACTTTATGCTCGATAGTATCAGTGCCTGTTCACTGTCCGACTGCACTAATTTCTTTCTGGTTTTAGAGAAGTAGCTAAAAAATGTTTTAACGTCTTCTCTTGCTAATCAGTTTTCGTTACTGATTTAAAGATGACTTGTACACTTTTGCATTTAAAGATGAGCCTTTAGCTCTATTGAATATTTTCTGTTTGCATTGCTATGTCTAAACCTTTCAGATTCCTGTAAAAGCTTGAAGTATTCAGATTTTCTTGAGAAGCTATGTAAGGATATAGAAGTGTTTATTAGTGCCAGATGCGTACATAGACAGTCTGACCTTTGTAACGTACTTTTGAAACAGGTAATTGACTTTAACATCTACAGTGGAAATACATCCTCAACTAGCACGACTGTTCCCTGCAACAGTAACTTTTGTCAAGAACAAAGACGATGCTCTGCACCAACTAACGCCTGTCCTTACCAAGTTTCATATCTTTTTAGTAATACTTCGTCGACTGGGATTCTGGTAGAGGATGTCTTGCGCTTAACTACAGATGACAGTCAATTAAAAACTGTTGATGCTCGAATTAAGTTTGGGTATGTTCAGTTCATTTCTAGTGTAAATTTTGAAACGCGCCTTGTGGTTTATGTCAAATGCTATTGACGTGTGTGTGTGTGTGTGTGTGTGATGTGGCTATAAAGGACAATGACATCCTCTACCAGTATGGTATGCTATTTCTTTGTTTGTTTTATCTTTTGGGAGTGAGGTTTGGGGAGTTTAGTTGCGTGGGTGGGGGTGGTATATTTCTAATGTAAGCAGACCAATTCTTTTGGGTTGGATTCCATAATCATATTCCATTACGTTACTGAACAATTAGTTTTATAGTTCTTGCACAAATAATCGAAAATCTTTTTTGTTATTCTAGATGAAGTAGGAGTCTATAGAAACGTAGTACATGTTGGGTCCATATTAGCTTAAGTTTTTAGAGCAAGTTGTAACTTAACAACAAAAAGGCCGGTCAGTGCACAAGGCTTCTGCAGTTGGGCATATAAGTAACTTAACAGTCATTTTGGAAAATTATCGTTTTCAATCGGACTTGTGACCATTGTTTGTTATTGCAGCTGTGGAGTTATTCAAACTGGTGACTTTTTGGACAGTGCGGCTCCAAATGGTTTATTTGGTCTTGGTATAAACAATATATCTGTTCCTAGCATATTAGCAAGTGAAGGGCTTGCTTCAAATTCTTTCTCGATGTGTTTTGGAGCTGATGGACTTGGGAGGATAAGGTTTGGAGATAATGGCAGTTCAGATCAAGGAGAAACACCATTCAATCTTAATCAATTTCAGTACGTTGTCTCCTTTCAATTTGTGTGCGAATGAGGCCATTTTACCGGGTTCAGCATCTTTTATGCACTTTCTTTCTCGAGCAACATGACACTGTAGTTTAATCTGACTTTGCATACCTCCTGATTTTGGGTTCATGTATGATGTACCAGTCCAACTTATAACATCAGCCTGACACAAATAAGTGTGGGAGATAATGTCACTAATGTCGAATTCACAGCAATCTTCGACTCTGGCAGCTCATTTACACACTTGAATGACCCAGCTTATTCAATTATAACTGAGAGCGTAAGTAATTTTGCGGTAGTTTCTTGAGATTAATTACTTACTCTACGTGCATAAACTAGTTTTTGCTTCTTTGCAGTTTAATTCCCAGGCCCAAGATAAACGGCATCAGCCGGACTCTGACATTCCTTTTAAATATTGCTACGAATTAAGGTCAATTTAACCTGGAGAGCAGTAACATCAATTAGCTTTTTCACTTTTAAACCCTCGAGGACTGACTCTTTTTTGCTCGCAGTGCAAATCAAACTAGCTTCGAGACTCCAAATGTTAATCTAACAATGAAAGGTGGAGACCTATTTCCTCTCACTGAACCAATTCAGTTGCTTTCTGCTGAGGTAATATTTTTGTTTCTTTTTTCTTTCCTTCTTCTTTATTGACTGCGGTGGTGGGCTTTTTGTACTTTCTTGGTTGGCATCCCGCTTCTTTCTTTCTCCTTGGGTATCCTAATTTGATCTCAGGATCTCCAGGATTCGTACGTGTACTGTCTGGCTGTTGTCAAAAGTGAAGATGTGAACATAATTGGACGTAAGTATGATAATTATACGGTGTTACCTCATCTAATTCTCATCTTGTTTCCATATGATTTTGCCTTGAAGGTCCATTTTCAATCCTACTCAAGCTTATACTATGTCAAATTCTATAATCTATTAAAATCATGATATTTTCATTTTTAAGTTCACTTGGGATTCTATTGCGCATTAGTTATTCCAACTTCATTCCTCTAATTGTGACTTGGAAGTTGTGGGTTTTTAAATGCGAAAGCAGCATCTCCATACAAATGTAATAATGGATGCATACATCCAGCTCCAAAACCTTGCAGTGGCAGGAGGCTCGTAATTCATGCTGCCTTCTATTGCATTTATAGCATGGTCCCTTCGAGTAATAATCTATGTTATATGAACTCTTCAGTTTGTGTGAAATACCCGTGTCGGACACTCGACACTTAGACATGAGTATAAGATATGTGTCCGAGACATCTCATAGGATATGCCATTATAAACAATATCTTATAGTTTTTTGTTTAGTTAGGTATTGCTTTGAGACGAGACAAGTTGTCAATCAAAGTAAGTGCATCATACAAAACTCTTTTTTACCTTTGAAATAACTAAAAAGTAGTAACAAATATGGACGTTTTGCAGTGTTCTGGTGTCTTGCCTTTCGAAAATTAGACGAATTCAACACTTGGACACGTATTCGATCTAAACACTCGTACCAAATTCATGTAACATAGGTAATAAGCGTTTGATCTGTACATGCAATCATTACCCGTCTCATGATGGAAAATGAAGCATGCCATTTCTGGTAGAGGTGGGTATGAAGAATGTCATAAATTTATTGAAAACAACTAAGGGGATTAGGAAAATGTGATTAAGACTACGTGGTTTCATTGCGCTCCTAGATAAAAACTCCCAGAAGAAGCCTTCTATTTATTTAGTTCTGCATATCTAAGAGAGCTGGATCTCCAGGCATCTTTGGCCTCACAGACATTTTAATGGCATGGTCGCATGAACTCTGAAGCATCCGCTTACCTTACTTGTTTGGCTGATGCTTCCACTGAAAAGAATGAGGGAGGGAATTGAATATTTTCGGCAGATGGATCTGCTAAAAAAAAGAGGCAGATGCCGGGCTCTCCGCAACTCTTTCAGGAGGATGCACATGCCATAAAGATTGATGGATGGTCTGTTGACCCTGCAATATTTTCAGTGACATATAAGTAGGAGAGACATCTGTCTCCAGCGCTAGGTGTGGATTGGTCTCCATATATGTATAACCGCGCGCGTGTGTAGTCTTAGTATTTGCATTTTCCTCCCATTTCTGGAGAGATCTCCAAGCCTCTTGCAGGTGTCGTTATGCCAATGTTTTATTGTTGGAGAGTTCTTGACCTGCGGATTAGTATTTTCATACTCCTGACTGATTTTTCCCTTATCTCTCTACAGAGAACTTCATGACTGGATACCATGTTGTATTTGATCGCGAGAAAATGGTTTTGGGTTGGAAGCCATCTAATTGTAAGTATATGCTGCCATAGACGACAAAAGTCCCTCTCTGTCTCTGTCTCTGATATTAAACGTTATTACCAGGTTATGATGCTAAGGAATCCAACACTACCCATAAACCCAAAGAATAATACCGGAGTTCCTCCAACTGCCACTGTGAATCCGGAGGCCACGTCTGGTAATAAAAATGGTTCCCCAGCTCCACCACCACCTAAATAAAATAGAAGAGTTGGTCTTCCGTAGTTGCATAGAATATGGGGCTTGGCCGCTTGGCTGAAGTATGTATCTTCTGGCAAACCTTCCATGTATGTATCTTGAAACGAATATTGCAAGGCTGTATCGAGTCTACCTTATTTGCTGATGGTACTTTTTTGCACAATAACTTGCTTGTGCCCCTCGCATAAATAGCACCCTATTTTTCCTATCTGTGATTTATCATTGATGGACGTTGATAAGATCCATCCATCTAGCAGCATTCCTAAGAATACTTTTGCATGTCTCAAGTGCACGAGGCGACCCTTACTATCAGAGAGACGAGAACTTAAATCCCCGAGGCCCTCTGTTATCACTTCTCTCTGTCTTTCTCCTTCAATGAGAAGAAAGTTCAGGTTCCTCCCGCGAGCACATCACATTTAGTCCTCTCTCATTTGCAAAACATCTCCCATCTGACCAGCTTCAAGGTCGCAAAGAAGAGCGTGAATTCATAGATCGTCTTTCAACTGGGCGATGCATCCAATAAGAAGCGCATGCAACACTACTTAATTGTGCTAGTGTATGAAATAGTGTCATCTTGAGTGATTTTAAACAATACCAACCCATATTCTCCAAACTGGAAGAAGAATGTTTCTTTAATCTGTTTGACGTAGTTGCATGCAAAACTGACAATCTTTCCATCGAAGAAGCAAAGCTTAACACACAGTTGTCAAAACTGATAATAGTAAGACAAGATATGAAAATAATGACGTGATCGCCAAAAAAAACCGCATGATAAGTTACACAACTTTGCACGTCATCCCCTAACCTTCACCAGTAAGCCCATCGCTTTGTAGCTGCAGCTAGCTGACATCTCTTACAAGCTTTAGTCCTCGCCTCTAAATATTCTCTCGAGTATCTTCACTTGAATAGATTCCGTAATTCCTTGTCAATTGTCACGGGAATAAAGTCTCTTACTCTTAATCACCTCGCATTAGAATGAATGTTTTCCCTTTTTCCTTGACGTCTTCCCAACCGAGGGAACTGGAACTTGGTTGGACTTCATTTTGATCGACTTAACTAGTGAAGCTAATTCGAGCTTCTCTTTCTTGGAGGGCAACTGATCAGATTCATTTTTTGCGTTTCTCCAGGTCATCAGACAACTGAGGTTGTCCAGGCAGTTCTCTATGCTTTTGCCTCGCCATTTCTGTGACATCCATCTTCATCTTCTACCTTCCATCTTCACCAACACCATCACCACCAATATGCAGCCCACTCCCACCTCCATGCCCACCACCACGACCTCCACCAATCACCAAACCCACCGCGACCTCCTCTCTCAACTGTCGTCGCCACCTTTGATTGGAATACCGTCGCCACCTTAGCCACCATTACAGAAACCCGTCACAAAAACCCACCACACCATCAATTTTTGCTCTAGATCCCACCACAACCATCAATGTCTACCATACACGAAGCCTAGAACCCTTCTTCCTCAATTTGATCACAATAAACCCTAGATCCCCAATTTTTGACCTGATATTCCAAAAATACCCTCCCGAGTTCAGCTATTTGCCTGAATTTTGGTCGGAATATGGTCTCACACAACAAATAACCTAAGCAAACAAATTTACCCAAACTCAAATTGAAAAAACAGATCTAGAAAGAACCAACAAATCCCAAGCACAAATTTCTTAATGGACCAGTAAGTACAAAAAAATCATCCAAAAATTTAAAATTTTATGAGGCAAGTCTGGCAATGGACCAGATATTGGCTTGAATGTGATCCGACTAGACGGTCAAAAGGGGTTTGATCTGATAACCCTGTTACAATCTAAATACTGCATCTAATTACCAATAAATCTGTCATTTCTTAATGATTGTTTTCAAACTGAAAATATTATAGGTATAGATCACGGTTTATATTGACATAAGTACAAATCAGTGATATCCCTTATCAGGTATAATAGGAAAAATCCTGATCTGAGCCAATCCGACCCAATGCAAGGCCTAAATAAAGTTGATTCAAGAAGTCTTTCATCTAAAAAACCAGTGAGGTATAACCACACAACAACGCAGCAAAATCTAGTGAATGGGAGGTACCTTTTGAACTGAGGATCTGTTGGATCCAAAGCAAAGAGGGGTGAAGTAAAAATAGATGAAAACCGTGGGTCATCATAGTCAGCAGTTGGCAGCTTCCCTTCCTCTGGGGTTTCTTTTGCCACTTTCCCCCTGGACTTTTTGAGTTTCAGATTGTATCCTTTTAGATTTGTATCTGCTCCCTTGTCATCTGCAAGTGATAACTCAAGCTCTGCTCGACTTGCTGCATCATCTTTAGCTGCCTCTTGCTAGCTGCTGCTTTCCTTTACGGGTACTATTACCTCTGCCCTCCTTACTTCCTTTGGGAGGAGATTCTTCAATAAAGAAATCATCAGGTTGTTCTGCTGGTTCTTGATCGATATCACTACTCTCATCCTCTGACGAATCTTTGGCTCTATTTTTCCGGGCCTTTTTTTTCTCTTTTCTCTTTCTGTTATATGCCTCCCACACTGTTTCTGATTTTCTATTCTTCTTTTCTAAAATGCGCTGGCTTATGTCCTCCAAGCCAGTATTGAAAGTGACTTCCATATCCCCAGACTGGATTAGAGCACGATACATATCTTGTTTCTTATGCCGTTTCTCATCCATGGCATCATTATCATCCTCCTCTTCATCGGTTCCACTCTCATCCGAAGCCATGAACTCCTCCAGCTCCAATTCGGCTAGCTATACGATAACCGTAACAGTTAGGGAAAACTTCTAAAACTTACATAAATTCAAAACCTATGTTACACTGACTCTTCAAAATACGTGAAATATCCGTGTCGGACACTCGACACTTGGACATAGGTATGAAAAAATATGTCTTAACATTTCTCATGGGATATGTCACTAAGAACTCAATCTTAAGAGTGTTTCTTATAATTCGTTATTGCTTTAATATGAGATAAGGTTTCAATTAAAACAATGTGCATCATAGAAAACACCATGTCCCTAAGGAGTAACTAAAAAAAGTACGTAATAGATAGAATTACTTTGTCGTGTCCCCATGTCTTGCGTTCTAAAAATTAGACGAATCCGACACTTGAACACATATCCGACTCGGACGCTCGCACCGAGTCCATGTAACATAGTCAAAAACAAAAACCCTGTATAATAAACTAATAGTCCCCTTAGTAGCTATGCTCATCGTCTTCACCATATTATTGCCGCTTATTATCATTGCGGCCCTTCTCAAAATCAATATACGAACGGTGGATCTGAGTGCGAGAGTCAACACGCATCATGCATGGATTTTAGTTATAAACCAAAAAACATTTGGCACACTTGGTAACTGTAAAAAGCTAGACTAAAAACAAAGATGCAAACAAAAATAACCTGATCAGCATTGAATTTCCTTTTCAAGGACCTGGAACGCTGTGGTTCATCTTCATCGCATGTAAGTTGAATATTACTGTGCTGCAAGGCTCGAGTATGAAAATCTACACCTTCGTAGCTTGTCGGTGCCTAAAGGTGCGAAAAGGAAAGGGAAGGGGGGCATCAGAAAGTAAAACTAAGAATAAGGACTGATTTGGTAGGTTAAGATAAATCTGAATTCTGTAACTTAGGTATTTCAAATTTGTCTAAAAGCAAGTATGCCTGACCTTAGCATAATCACCTGGGTTCGAATCCTGCCCGCCGCACTTGTTGGTAGCAAACTTACGTCATCGCCCTGCATGTGCTCCACACACGGGTCCTTGTGCGCTTCGGCCCCGACATAGGTGCGGGAATCGGAAGCTCAGATGTATGTGGCGGCCTTGTAGGTCCCCGATGCGCAATACTCCCTGCCGGTTGGATTAGAGCCTTACGGTCCAGCCATTTGAAGCACAAAAAAAAAATTATTAGAGGGGCAACAGATAAAGTAATGAAACCCGAGAGATAAACAATGCTGGTAATTACAAGTAGGTAAGATTCAAGCCCAATCTCTATCCATACAAACAGAATTTGAATAGGCACCATGGAACTTAGGAGAGTGTCAGATGTCTTCAATCATCAACAAAATGAACTTTTTTTCTAAAAAGAGAGAGAATATATATCGTAATTGAAAGACAGCTGAAAAGTGAATAACTCAATGCAATTAAAGAAAGTTAAAAGAGCAAGGTTTTCGTAAGTTCTTTTTCTTTGTTGATAGTCTCCCGATCACGTTACAGCAGTGCTGGTGGGATCTCTATCAATTGGTGGAATCCCGTAGGCATATCTCCAGTCAAAAGTTAAGCATAAAGACTCCTACCTTACACCTAAAAGGCAATTTCATAAAGAACATTAGGGGAAGGGGATCATATGATCCTCAATTGCGAAGGCCTATCCACACTGCTTGCGTAGATCAATTAAGTAGATTAATACATATTAAAGGCGTCAGGGAGGCAAAAATTGTTTCTAACACCTATGTCGGATAATACTTGTACCTATTCTGCCCCTGAAAAGAGAAATGATTCTCTGGCTTGATTATATTAATGCTAGAATGGTTACATATATATGCAGTACAAGGTTGCTACGATTAAGCTATCCTAAAATGAGTAAGTCAACTATACAATCATGGAAAGGATTAAACTATCCTAAAAGAGTAAGTCAACTAATTATGAAATCAAATGAAGAGGAATTTATGCATATTGACACCAAATTTCCTCCAATACTCCCCCTCAAGCTGGCGCATGGAGATTGGAAATGCCCAGCTTGACAAGCAAATCATGAAAGCGATCCCGTCCTAGTGCTTTGGTGAAGATATCAGCCAATTGGAATTGGGAGGATATGGACTTTGGGATGAGCACCTGAGACTGAATATGTTGACGAATAAAATGGCAGTCAATCTCGATATGTTTTGTTCGCTCATGAAAAACCGGATTGGCGGCGATGTGAATAGCCGCTTGGTTATCGCAGAATAAGGAAACATGCGAAGTACAAGGAACGTGAAGATCCTGTAGTAACCGAACCAGCCAAATGATCTCACTCGAAGTTGTAGCCATGGCTCTATACTCAGCTTCTGCGGAAGAACGAGAAACAACAGATTGTTTCTTAGACCTCCATGAAATGGGGGAAGACCCTAGAAATATAATGTAACCCGTGGTAGATCGCCGTGTGGATGGGCAGCCAGCCCAGTCTGCATCACAATATGCACGAAGTGTCAAAGAACTGTTTGCGGGAAGAAGAATCCCTTGACCAGGTGCCCCCTTTAAATATCGCAACACCTGAAAAGCTGCATCAAGATGAGGCTGTCGAGGGGCATGCATGAATTGGCTGAGGACATGAACTGCATAACTAATATCTGGTCGTGTAATAGTAAGATAGAGCAATCTGCCAACTAATCGTCTATACTGACCAGGATCGGAACATATAGAACCAGCGTCAGGGGTGAGTTTGTGTTGCTGGTCCATGGGCGTAGAGGATGGCTTGCTGCCCAATAGACCACTCTCAGACAGTATGTCAAGTACATATTTCCGCTGACTCAAAGAAACCCCACTAGTGGACCGAGCCACCTCAATGCCCAAAAAATACTTCAGCTTACCAAGGTCTTTTATGTGAAATTTTTGATCCAAATACTGTTTCAGTTTATGTATCCTAACAGGGTCTGTACCTGTGACCACAACATCATCAACATATATGAGAATAGCAAGAAAGGATACAACTTGGTAAAATGTGAACAATGAGTAATCGGCATTTGACTGGTGAAACCCAATTACAAGCAAGGACGTGGTGAACTTGTGAAACCAGTTTCGAGAAGCTTATCGGAGACCATACAAGGACTTTTGTAATCGGCAAACACGATGCTCCCCCTTTCCAGCAAACCCCTGTGGGATTTTCATGTATACTTCCTCATGCAAATCACCATGAAGAAATGCGTTGTTAACATCCAGCTGGTATAAAGGCCGATTATGAATTGATGCAATTGCCAATAAGCATCTGACTGTGACTAACTTGGCTACCGGAGCGAAAGTCTCATGAAAGTCAATTCCTTCAATTTGGGTATAGCCTTTGGCAACCAGCTGAGCCTTGTACCGCTCTATGCTTCCATCAGGGTGATACTTGATTTTATAAACCCACTTGGAGTCAATTGCTTTCTTCCCGGGAGGCAATACAGCCAATGTCCAAGTTTTGTTAGCTTCCAATGCTGAGATTTCTTTAGCCATGGCCTCTCTCCAATTCTTGGATTTTACTGCTTGTGCAAATGATTTCGGCTCATCTACTGAAGAGATGGCCGCTAAAAATGCAACATGATCGCGAGAAAATTTTGTACATGAGAGACAATGAGATAAATGATGTACCGTCGAATTGGCTGAAGGATTGGGCGAGTGAGGCGGAGCGATGGAAGGGGGCAAGACATAATCAAAACCGGACAGCTTGCTGAAAACCTTTCTCACGCGTTTTGCCGGTATTGAGATCTCGCTGAGCGATGAATTTGATTCTGGGGTCAAGTTGTTGCTGTCCAAAGCCCCAGAAATAATCTTATTTGGATCGGATCCTTCAATAACCTCATTTGGTTCAGCCTGCTGCTCATTAGAATGTAGTTCAGGAATTGCACAATTGGATTCACTTAATGGGACAACAGTCTGTATAATGTCATCGGGCTTATTTCTTGCACGTACCGCATCAAGTGGGCTATCCATGGTAGCATGAGGCCCAAAGACTGAAGAATCGGGCTGTTGTGATTCATGAGGAGCAACAAAAGGGTTATGCCTAGGATAGCTCTCTTCAAAGAACTGAACATCCCGTGACGTGTAGATGTGTTTGTCTTCAAGATCAAAGATCTGGTACCCTTTTTTGCCATTCGGGTACCCTACAAACACTCCCGGTCGAGAACGAGATGCAAATTTGTCCCTTGGCTTACTATTCACGTGACTATAACAAGGACAGCCAAAGCTTCTCAAGTGATCATAATTAGGTAATTTTCCAAGCAAAACTTCATAAGGTGATTTATTTTGTAAAATGGAGAGCGGCATACGGTTAACCAAATACGTAGCAGTTAAAACACATTCTCCCCAAAAATGAATACGAAGGCTTGCCTGAAATCGTAATGCCCGTACAACCTCTAACACATGGCGATGCTTCCGTTCCACCACCCCATTTGGCTGAGGAGTATCTGTGCAACTTGACTGTCGCTCCATCCCATTCTCATGATAGTATGTTAGCAATTCACTATGATCAAACTCCAAGCCGTTGTCAGTTCTCAAAATCTTTACCTTGGAATTAAATTGTGTTTGCACCCATCGAAAAAAGTACAACAAATAATCCTTAGTTTCCGATTTAAACTTCATCAGGTATACCCAAGTAGTGCGACTAAAATCATCCACAATCGTCAAAAAATAATGACATCCAGAAAATGACTTAGTCTTATAGGGTCCCCAAATATCGCAATGAATCAAATCAAAAGCTTTCGCACTTTTATTTGAACGAATAGGAAAAGGAGCTCGTGTTTGTTTCGCCCTACAACAAGCGTCACAAACCCATTGCCCTTTATTGTCTGATGAAAAAGATAAACTCGGAACCAATGTGAGACGATTCATAGGTATGTGCCCCAATCGAGGTGCCATAAAGCTGCGTTCCCTTATGCAATAGCCATCAATGCCTTGCCTGCCCCCATTCGCTCCAAATAATATAAGCCATTCCGCTCTCTACCCGCTCCAATCGGCCTCATCGAGGGTAAGTCCTGTATAACACATGAGTCAGCCCAAAAGGTCAATGCACAATTTAAATCACGGGCTAACTTGCTAACTGATAGTAAATTAAAACAAAATCCTTTTACACCCAGGACTTGTTCAAGTATCAATTCCTTGCTCAAGTTTATTCTGCCCAAAGCTTGCACATGAATACTATCTCCATTAGGAATCTGCACAGGAGGTATATGGGAATTTGGTGCTGCCCCAAGTAGAGAATCTGGGTCACAGGTTATGTGATTTGTGGAGCCCGTATCAATTATCCAATGTATCATTTCCTTACCAGCAAAGTTGGCCGTCGGGTTTGGTGTAGATCCAGTATTAACGCTGCTCCCACCCAAGAGTGCGATCAACTGTTGGTGTTGTGCAGCTATCAGCCCTGGTGTTGGTGATTGATTCTGAATGTCTGGAGTACTGACAGTGGCTGCTAGAGCGGCGCCAACGCCAGTGTGTGGCGCATTCGTAGATCCTCCAAATCGCGCATCGCGCGTTGGCTTCCTAGTCCAGTGAGATGGGTATCCCACAAGTTGATAGCAAGTTTCCTTGGTGTGATTCAGTTTGTTGCAGTGGTTGCAACGCTGCTGCCGTTCACCATTGTCATGGCCGCTTGTCTTCTTCCCTTTCACTAATAATGCTATCATTTCTATCATTGGTGTGCGAGACGCTGCTACCAATTTTTGTTTTTCTTCTTGTGCAGCTATAGCATAGGATCGACCAAGAGTGGGTAGAGGATCCACACTCAGAATTTGTGAACGAACAGTTGTGAAAGTATCATCTAGACCCATCAAAAAATCATATACTTTCTCTGCCTCCCTCATCGACTGCATTTTTCTTGCTGCTCCACAAGTACAACCGCATGAGCAAATTGGAATTGGATTTAGGGCTTGCAATTCACCCCAAACCCCCTTCAATTTTCCATAGTATGTAGAAATAGGCGTCTTTTCTTGTTGCAAGAGCGCAATATTTCGCTTTAATTCATATATTCTTGGTGCAATTCCTTGAGTGAATCGCTCATGGAGATCTGCCCACAACTCACTGGTTGTTTCAGTATGGGCTGCACTGCTTTGAATCTCCTTGGCTAGAGAATTTGTAAGCCAAGATAAGACTATGGCGTTGCATTTCACCCATGGCTGAAAGTCTTAAGAGTTGACGTTCGGCTTGGTGACGAAATTGTCAATGAACCCCACTTTGTTTTTCGATTCAAGTGCAGTCATCATGTTTCTTCTCTAGGTAAAATAGTTCTCTCCATTTTTTTGTCAATGGATGTGTCAAGAACAGTAGGCATGGATGATCGGAGGGATGAAGGTAGTATGGTGAATCGACCTCTATTGCTTTGCCATAGCCAGCAACTACGTTTCCCATACCCGACCTGATCATCATGCTCTCCTGCCATGGCTGAAATCAAAAGAAGAGGAAAAAAAACTGAGTTGCACAAGGTTACTGTAACCTTGCTCTGATAGCATGAAAAGAGAAATGATTCTCTGGCTTGATTGTATTAATGCTAGAATGGTTACATATATATAGTACAAGGTTGCTACGATTAAGCTATCCTAAAATGAGTAAATCAACTATACAATCATAGAAAGGATTAAGCTATACAATCATGGAAAGGATTAAGCTATCCTAAAATAGTAAGTCAACTAATTATGAAATCAAATGAAGAGGAATTTATGCATATTGATACCAAATTTCCTCCAATAGCCCCAGCCTGGTTGAGGAAGAGTTACGGGGCATAAAAAAATGCTGATAGTGGTCGGGCATACTATATGTAATGATTCATTCATTTACGATAAATAGAAGGAAAAAAAAAGAATAAACAAGCCTTATAAATGGGTTCTTCATTTAACTGCCCTTATGCTCATGGAAGAGCTCGGACAGTCTTCCAAGAACCATAATAAGCATCAATAGCTCTATGCACATATTTCTGACCAATTTCAACTCATAAGCAATATGATTACCTCTGTAGCAACATCATGCAGAGCATGTTTAAATTCCATAGAGTCTGGAATAAACCTTAAGTCCAGCTTATTTGATGATCTCTCAAGCTCAAGTCCATCACAAGTTTTGTTAAGGTAATCCGCTGTAGCTCACGAATCACACCCTACCACAGCATAGTAGTATCTGAGAGAGGTATAAAATAAATAAACAATCACGAGAAAGAGAGAGAGAGAGAGAGAGAGAGTTACATTGATACTAGTGACGGAAACGTCTTTGATAGCACATTCTTATAGCAAGCGGAAGGATACAATTATTTAAGGAACAATGGAGGCAAAGATCCAAACTTTGTTATAAAAAAAAAATCCTTTCGGAAAGCACTTTACATAGTATATCAGGAAGAGCAAATACAGACTAGCAACCTCCACCCCACCACCCAAAACCTCCATCATAACGGGGGAAGTATAGAGTGAAAAGTCATTGCAAAACTTGACTCAAACACCTTTCCCTCGCATGCATGTTTGGCCATTATTTTCTACCCTTTGAGGAGCCCTTTTCCTTCACCTTGCACGTATTACTTGTATAAAATTACACCATTGTCAATGACTTGTTAATTCAAAACAAAATGATAAAAGAGATAAGAAACTCCGCATGTGGTTACGAAATTAAAATTTTAAGATGAGAGGAGACATGTGGACAAGAGGAGACTGAGGGGAAAGAACCATGTTTCCTTGTTTTCACGTGATGACTAACAAGTAATAAGAACAACGAGAACAAGTATAAACCCATATTGAAAGATCGCGTAAAGTAATAGCTAATATGGAGAAGGTAAAGCAACCATCACAACCGTAATCCATTTGGTGCTATTAAGTGGGAACACCCCTACCCTCACCCACCCTGCACTTTCCCTCATATATTCCTACCTAGGTTTTTCTTTTTTTGGGTCGAACTGGAAAGGAAGACATGCTCATCCTCCAAAACCAGTGCGGAGATCTTTCCTTTCCGCTGCCATTGACAACACAGCACACACTTGGTAGCTTTGTACAGACTAAATACATAATATGTTTTTAAAATTACTAGTAAAGACCACGTGCGTTGCACATCGTAATGTAATCTACTTCAAATTATTTATAAAAAAAATGTTGAAACAATAGAACGTCAAAGTAACATAAGTAAATAATCCAAACTGGCTCCTTTTCTACAAAGTAATAAAACTATGCTAATCTTTCTCAATCTTTATCCTCTTCCTGCAGACGTTTTTGGTTATGGACCCAACTTTTTTGTTCTTAGCATTTTTCTTCTTTTGAAAACTTCTGAGAGTCTCGTCATCATCAATCAATATAGGCTCTTTGCTCGCAACTGTTTCTATGGTCTCTTTCTCTGCAACCGCTTCTAGTGTCTTTTTTTCTGCAATTGCTTCTATTGCTTCTGCAATAATTGATGTCTTGCCATCTTTACTTTCAGAGACTCTCTGTAGCTTTATAAGAAACTTGTACTTTTCATTTTTGCATCCAACCATATTTCTGTAGTACCTAGAGTCTTCATTCTGCATTAAATTGATAATGTTAGGATAAAACCTGTAGTATACATGAATATCTTTAAAAAAATATATTAACTTATGACCTTAATCCTTACAGATTCTTTGTATTGTTCAGCACTGCAATCAGTCATCGTTATTGCTACTTCATCAAATAAGATAATTGTAGCCCTGTATGTGTCATCAAGCACATCGAGCCTAATGTTGTACCTTGATGTAATTACAAGATGTTAGTATTATGATTGTTGGTGCATTATGTCGATATCATCTGTGTTTACTACACTAACCTGGGACTGTGTTTTGCATTTGGCTCGTGTCCATTTGTGCATTCGGTCTTGTCATCATATCTTTCAATTGATTTTTGACAAAGTACGCAAGCATCATAGTAAGGTTGTCTCTTGTTTTCAACTTCAAGAATTATTGCTTCAAAGCAATATAAAGAATCATGTAAGCAAAGTTGAAGGACATGAGTTTTATTTGTACACTAAAATTTTCATATACAATTGTTTGCATGCATTACTATATGAATTTTGACTTACCTGCTCCAAAGAAGTGCGCTTGCATATAATGTCTCCTAACGTCACTGCTTTTGCTTGATTCATTTGTTTCTCCAAGAATAGGAAGTCAATTGTTTTCTTCTTTGTTGCTTTTTTTATCCTAAATCATAAAATGTTAGCTGATAATATTATGCAAGGAAAGAACTTATACATAATTTATGAGCATTAAAAGGTATTTGTAAAAGTTATACCACTTCTTAATCTTTTATGCTTCTTTGCACTTAGGTTCAACTTGTACTACTGAATGTGACGACGATGAGTATTGCTTCTCTCCTGTAACATCATTGTTAGTAGTGGAATGTAATATATTATAAGAGTCTATATATTTCACATGTGTCATACCTTGGAACGTGGACTCGCTTAAGTTGGATAATGCAATAACTAGATTCTTATTAACAATATCCTCAAGTAGTTTTCCTTCATTTAGAGCCATGTCTCCCCACAAGCATATGGTCATTGGGTTTAGTCTGCATAATGATAATAATAATAATAATAGATTATTATAGCAAAAACAACTATAAGGGTACTTAAATGAATCGGTACTTACTCTTTGGTGAGAAGAATAAAACTTCAATTATGCATACAGTTGAAGGTGATAAAGTACCAGTGTTTGGTTTTTTGCCCTCTTCATTTGTAGTTTGCTTGAATGTCATGATGTTGGATCGAACATTGATTTCTTCTTCCTCCTCGTGAACTATTGTGCTTGCTTGTAACATCAACTCAATCTTAGGATGGACATTCTGAAATTTTGGATTTATCGGCTTAACGGTTCCATTACCGATTTTATAACACTTGTTGTACTTGAAGATGCCATCAAATTTTGTTATTGTTTCTTCAAACATAACGGCCTGAACTTTTGTGCCCTGCATTGTTAGAATGCAAAAATGTGAATTTCATAGTATTATGATGATATGAAGAGGATTAAAAAAATAATACACTCGTGTAAGTACCTCTTCATCAATTAAAATTAGCTTCCATATCCTTCCTGCACCCTTTGCGTTAGTATATGAATCGATCGTGCCAACTCGTAACACTTTCACTTTTATAGTCCAATTCTTTTGGTACGCCACCAAAGAGTTAATGGATACTGCTTGAGTAGCTTCCATATCAAGAATCGTCATGTGCTTCTGCATGATAATAATGTTGAAATTGACAAAAACTTGTGAAATTGCTCATTCTAAAGATACAATTGTAATATGCTATTAATAAAAATAATTTTGAAAAATAAATATAATAGTAACTAAAAAAAAAAACATTTTCCGTTAAGCAGTCATATGTTCCATAACTTAAAAATCTAAAATAAAATCACAAAAAAGTGATAAAACAACCGGTAGCCTAAATACATCAAGCTTAGCAATTTAAAAAGAATTGTTCGATTGAAGAACTTCTTTGTAGACTATGTTTTTCGTGCATGCCGTCCTTTCTTTTTCTGGCCCTGACTTGATCAAAACTTTTGTTGTTGCCATGGACGTTCCTCTTGATAAGGCAACATACAATTGTGCATGAGAGAAAACTGGCTCGGGTAAGTATATGTCGACAAATGGTATAGTCTGTCCTTGAGCCTTGTTAATGGTCATTGCAAAACATAGGCGTACTGGGAACTGCTTACGTCTAAACTGAAATGGGTAGCCTTCATTCTCAGCCGGGGAAAGAGGAATTCGTGGTATTAAGACTGGTTTCCCAATAAATTGTCCCATTGTAATTTCTGCATGGATAACATTGTCTTCGAACTTCTTACAGACCATTCTTGTCCCATTGCACAAACCATTAGATGGATCTAAGTTTCTTAGCAACATGATTGGACAGTTTTTCTTCAAGACTAAACAATGTGGAGGTAAACCATTAGGGGTTAAGGAGTTCAAAAATTCCTCTGTATAGTAATGGTTGCTATCATCAACTGCTTCATCATAACTATTGTATATTTTTGCATTACCAGCAAGCTTTGAGATCATCTTTTCATTAAGATTATCCACGTACTCATTTTTGGAAGCAAGTATTGCACGCTCTGTCATGTACACGGCCGAATGTGCATTTTCTTGTAAAGAAGGAAATATGTAGTCAATCAAGGATTGCTCAGGGTCTGCATCATTGTCACATTTGATCACCATTTCATCTGGAATATGTACCATGTCATTCTCGTTGGTTGGCTCATCCCCATTCCCAACTCGTAGAAGAAATTCACTGAAACATGGATCACCTCTTGCTCTCATGTTTCTTGTTAAAGTGAATTTTTGCATCCTTGGCCACAAATATGATTTCACAAGGCTTGCATTTAATGTTTCTTCTCTTGTGCTCTTTGGAATAACTGGTAACACTTGGCGAAAATCCCTTCCAAGGACAAGTACTTTCCCGCCAAAGTTTTCTTCATTGTCCATAATATCTTTCAATGTTCTGTCAACTGTCTCAATTGCAAAGCGTTTTGACATTGGTGCTTCATCCCAGATAATTAGTTTCGATGCACGTATTAACTCAGCTGTCCCACTTTGTTTTGGTATGTTACAAACACTTGTCTCATTTACTGTTATTGGGATATTCAAATGTGAATGGGCTGTTCTCCCACCAGGTAATAGAGATGCTGCTACACCTGATGTCGCAGTTGCAAGTGCTATCATCTTCCTTCTTCTCACATTTGCTAACAGTGCATGGTACAAGAATGTCTTCCATGTACCTCCTGGACCATCGATGAAGAAAAACACCACTCCCTCCAGAATCTACTCGATCTATTATTGCGTCAAAAGCACTCTTTTGTTCAGGATTCAACATGACTTCAGCGGAGTAGTCTTCAAATGGAGTCTCAACAGACAATTAATCTCTTGTAATATGGTTTAAAGTATCTTCACAGTTGGATGGTAAACTTGGTAAATCATATTGGCTGATAGATTTTCCCATGCTCTCAAGGAAGAAGTTGATACTTTTCAGAGTGCTTGACACATAAGAATTGGGTGCCATTTCAGGTTCTTTTCTAAAATCTTCTGACATCGGCTCATAAAATCTATCCCATAGCATTCGTACATCACTTGGCTGGCAGTGCACTAACAATGTAGCAAATAGTCTGCGCATGGCATGAGGCATCTGAAATGTTGTTGCTTCATTCAAACAATCAAAAATGCTTTGATCAGATTCTAGTAGCCCTCTTTTCAGTGCAGCCTCTCTAAATGACATATATTGTCTCCCATTAACTGTTAGTAGATCTTGAAAAGATCTTGGACCCCTAACGTGGTTTAATAACAATCTCAAGTAATATATCTCTCCTTCTGTTGGATTTGCACCATTGACACGACCAATCACTTCTTTTTTTTACCTTTTATTCCAACACTTATACTTGCGGTTCCACGTGTAATGCTCTGGGAATTCTCTGTAAAGATACTTTGTAGGTTCTTTACCATCTGCATATATTTTGAAAAACTCCGTGAGCATCGTTCGTGAGAGGTTGTCATTGGCTATCACATTTTCTAAGTTTTGATTTGCCCAATAAGTGACACATTGCTTCCCTGGAAGGTGTAGTTGCAAGTTTATAACCGCTGGGTACATCTCATTCAGATTGAACTCATATATTCTCCACATTGCCTCTTGAGCTGATACCCACCTTGCATTTTGGAAATGTTGGATTTCATCGACCACATTTTCATTATCCCCAGTAGCAATATGTACAGCAACTCTGTCATGTCCCTTGTAGATATACTTGTAAAGATACTTAACTGCCTTCAATCCAGAGCATACTTTAATGTTGATATGACAATTATATCTAGTAAGAAGGTAAGGATTATAAGGTACTACCCACTGATTATTGAGCTCGGCATTTCGAATCATCACATTTTGCTTGTCATCTCTTCTTCTATAAATTGGATACCCGTCATTTGCACACATTGTCCTCTTAGAAAATGGTCGAGGATAATGGCTCTTACATTCTCCGTTCACCATGCAAGGGTTTTTTTTGTGTTCAACTCCACAAGGACCATACATCATATGTTAAGGACTAACTCATACAACTGTGGATACTTATTTTTGTCAGGGATCTCTGCACATATGAATTCGTCATATTGATCAGGAGAACTAATCTTATGCTCAGAGCTTAATATAATCAACATGTGTGCATGTGGCAAGCCTCTTTTCTGGAATTCAATCACATGGACATTGGCTGCTACTCTTCCAAAGATATTTTTCTTAAATAATTGGTCTTTGAGATCATGTAATTTTGCTCGAAACACTCTAGAAACCCAAAACTAGTCTATCTTGTGCACGTTGGCCTTCTTTCAGCTGGTCTTGTATCTCTTTCCATTCAGGGTTACATGTCATTGTAAGGAAAATATCTGGTTTTCCAAATCGCTGAACTAAAGCCATTGCATCAAGGTATTCACGGCGCATGTCACGGGGCCCTCCAACAAAAGATGCTGGAAGGACTATCCTTCTGCCAACCTGACTCCCTCTAGTTTCTCCTGCCATTACAGAATTTACAATTCCCTGATTCAGTTCAGATCTGATATCTGACTGGCTCCTTCAAAAATAATCTAACCTAGTTGTCTCTAGCTTGATGTACATGTCCACTGCATATTGTTGTAAGAGCCGGCCAGCCAACATAAGAGTTGAGTTCTCAGATTCTCGCTCTTGCAATTTATAACAATAATATTGTCTACATGACACCTTTGCATCAGTTTGATTGCCAACATCTACAACACAATTTAAAGTTAAGATTATTATTTAGTAGCAGTACTCTGATAGATTAAAAATATAAAATTATGGAGGTACCTTCATGTTCTCGGCTAAATATATCTGCGGCAGAATTAAAATTTTGCATCACTGGGGTTTTTTCTTCTCTAGAAGCATTCTTCTTTTTTATATCTTGATGCCATCCAGTTTCTCCTTTTGGAAAAAGTAGAGGATATTGTAGTGGATCATAGCAACCGTAATAATGCTTCACGCGATACTTATGTCCCGAGTGTGCATGAACTACAATATATCTTTCAAGATGTATGTTTGGATTATTCCCTTCAATCCATACTGCCGCAACTTGATCAGTTGTTGGTGCATTGTAAACCCGTTGATCTAACTTGACATCCTTTCTAATATGAATTTGAAGTTCCTCAAATGAAGGGTAATCCCTTAACCTGCACAAGAACTGTGAGTAAGGGTTTTCCTTAAGAAGTCCCATCAGTTTGTTTACCATTGCTTCATTCAACTTTGCATCCGGTAGTATATTCAATCTATTCTGCATCTCATTTTGGGTGTCATAGAAGTATAGTTGAAAGTAATGCGGGACATCTTCATTAGGTATGAGAGCTGGAAGATCATGATATATCTGTCACTGTGCTCGAAAGGTATAAACACCACTCCTTGCTGATGCAAGCTCCTTATCCAAGTTAACTCCAAAGGATGTGAAAGAGAATATGCTATTGTATGCACGAATGTTCTTTCGAAAGTGTTCAGCCTCTTCAGATGGTGATGTGAATAAGAAAATTAGCTCATCTGCAACATCTATAGAAGCTAGCTTAATGTCTCCATTTCGGCAACAAAAACTTGGCGGCTCGTATTGAAATCTCTTCGCCTTACAATGACTGCAAGGTGGTGTGCTCTCTAATTCATGCATCTCATAGCACACAGGTACATACATTATTTGGCCTATAAAGAAACAGTTGCTATACTTTAGTATTACATTTATGAAACTCAGGGACCAGTGTGTTTCTATTGTATATTGATTTCTTTACTTTTGATAATGAAAAAAAACGTGTGACCTTGAAATTGATGCGGTACCAATAGAGCTCGAAGCAACCAGCGATGACTTCTTCTTATTTTGTTGATATAAGCAGTGGATTCACTATCATTTTGTCCTCTTACAGTTGAGTTTCTTTCTATCATCATCTTGCTCATCTTTACTCTATTATAGCGTTGCTTCTGTTCATCATTAGCAACATAACTCTTCCCTTTTTTCAAGACTGCCAGAGCATTGCCTCAATTCTGAAATGTAAGGTGGAATATACTATTGTAGGTCAAATTACAAGTGAATATACGTATAAGAATATATTATTAGTATGTTTCTTTTCCTATATCCTGTTACTCTACTAAGATATCTTACCTCTTTCAGATAACAACCTATTCATTTGTCTTCGATAGAGAATATTGTAGATAAGCTATACGAAAAAAATACATGATAAAAATTAGCAATTAAAACCACAAGTAAGTCCGCTGAAATGCAAAAACTATTAACTGAGCAAGTGATATAGAAATGTCAAAAACATACCTTTCAAAATTGGCTATAGATGAATTAACTGCAAAAAATTTAAGAACAATGTGCAACCGCTAAGCTTCAAGAACTCTGCATCAAATCATTCTTCATTTTAGTAATAACAATTAGGAGAGGGAAGTAAACGTCCACAATGGCTCAATCTTTCTCTTTTTTTGCCATGTGCAATGGTATACATTTAGACGTCAATTCAAAAAATATAGAAAAATATGCTTACAATACTACTAATGCAAATTCTATTTTCCGTATACCTTAAAGCTATATTATATTAAATTACAATAGCTCAATCTTCCTCTTTTTTATTTTTTGCCACGTGCAATGGTATACATTTAGACTTCAACTCAAAAAATATAGAAAAATATGTTTACAATACTACTAATGCAAAATTTATTTTTTGTATACCTTAAAGCTATAAGACTTATTTGCTACATGACAACGAACTTATATCGTGATTGCTTTAGACCACAATAAGATATCAGATACTAAAATTTTGGGTTAAATACACGTTAGTACCCTAAAACTACCACAAAGTCTCAATTGAGGGTCCCAAAGTTTAATTTTTACACATAAAGGCCCGTAGTTTCAAATTCGCAATAAATAAGGGCTTCCATCCAAATTTCTAACGTTCTAGCCTTTTCCGTCAGGGGCAAAATTGTCCAGACATGTTTAATTTTTTTTCTTTTCTCTTCTTCAACTATTCTTTTCTCTTCTTCTTCCTCAAATTTTCACACATCTCTTCCAGCCCAGTTTGACATTTATCCAAGCCCTTCCAACGATCCAGCATACACAGAGAAGCCAAATCACCCAAATAGGCATCACCACAGTCAAATCACCACCATACCGTCTCATCTCATCAGATTACCATCATCGCCGGCGCCGTCTCATCATATCACTGCGCCACCACAAACAAGTGTTTAAAGCTCAACAAAAACCGCAAACACAAACCCTCCGCACAAATCCCTCCCTTCCTCCAGCGCCATAAGAGAGACCAACAAAACCCTAGAAGAAACCCATTGTACTCAAAGTGTACATGGTCCACAATCACCAGCCCAGGCGACCCAACAACCAAAGCCTAAGTCAGGTCGCCGAAACCCATTGTACTGAGGTGCTCGGAGTGGGCGAAAAATGGTGGGTAATCAAGGGTCCATGGGCTGGTTTCGTCGGAGTACCATTGGGGAGGGGAGGGTATAGGTGAGGGTCAGCCAATGGCGGTGGACCTCGAAGTCCGTGCTGCGGTAGGCTGGGACGAGGAGGAGCTTCGGTGGCAAAGAAGGCGAGCTAGGCGAGCTCTGTGATGGGCCTGTGGATCTGAGATCGGTTCTTTGGGTCTTTCATGGCTTCGCCGGCAAGTGTGACTGGACAGAGCGGTGGTGCGGTGACATTAAAGTGTTTTGAGCAATTTCTCGGCACGTCATGTTTAACCATGTCATAATTGCCTCGAACTGGAATGACTTTTTTGGATTATGCTCGAATTGGGATGATTTTATTTGGGTTTGTGATAAAGACCGGGTACTTTTGAGTCGGATTTGTGGATTGGGTATGCTTTGATTGACTTGTTTGCAAAGGATAGAGGGGATTTGGGGTCTGCTAAGAAGGTGTTTGATGAAATGCCTAAGAGAAACTCGGTTACTTGGACTTTAGTAATGTTTGATGCAAATGAGGTGTTGAGATGGATTAGGGTTCCAAAAATCAAGGGGTTTTATATTAAAAAACCAAATATGGCTTGACAAAATTGCCCCTGACGGTTTTGTCAAGAAAGTTACAAATTTGGACGGAAGCCCTTATTTATTGCGAATTTGAAACTACGGGCCCTTATGTGTAAAAATTAAACTTTGGGACCCTCAATTGAGACTTTGTGGTAGTTTCAGGGTACTAACGTGTATTTAACCCTAAAATTTTAATACTAAAATGGTAATCAACAGTATAATTGCATGCATCGTATTTCAAAGCACATTATTCTAATTATTTGCATCTCTCTCTTTTTGTACGCTAATTATGGTCCCTAGGCTCGAGGTTAGCTGATTTTCTATCTCCTTTTTTTTTTTAGTTATTCACTTACAACAGGCACAGGAGAAATATTTTATTCAGCACCACTAACCAAAATATGAACTCTTGCAAACTACTCCATAGCCAGTACTATACTTGTAGAGTTTTATTGAATGTGTGCAAAAGTAATTAAATATTTGAGAGATCTTAAGCCTTCTTACATTGTTCCCGAAAAACTAAAGATGGAAAAAGCTTACGCAATTAAAAAAATTACCAACAATATAACAAAGATGACACAATGATTCATCATGTACATGTGATATATAGTTTCCTAAGATAACGTCCTTAGAAATAGTTATTTTGAAGTTACCAAATGTTAAGCCCTCTGTATATACCTTCTCATATACATTCAATCAATGGAGTTTAGTAATATTTTCTCAGACATCCAGATTAGAGCATTTTTTACACCCAAGCTAACGATATCTATTTTTAATCCACTTAAATTAATCCATCAAAGGTTCTTTAATCCTCTCAAATTAGTATGTAAAATGCATAGAAATTGACATCTTGCAGATAAAATACAAAAATTTAGAACCTTTAACATCAACTCATTACTTATTCTTTAGGCTCTATTTCATTTCTGGTTTTCATATCTTGTATTGCCAAAATGATACAGTAGTATTTTTTAGTTTAATACCCTTTTTTTTCCCAACTCTTTAACCCATATTTGCTAGTAAAGGATTCATGTTAGTGCCAAATGAAAAGATATCAAAAAGAAGGTTCAAATACCCTAAGGATATACAGACACAGTTAAAAGTTTAAGAATTTAACTGTCAATACGTTACAATACAAAATTAATCACATAAATTTATAACAGGAGGAGAATGAGTAATTGCAAATAAAACAGCATAATTTGAATGCAAATTGAATAAAAGGTAGAGCAGCTGCAAGTATGATATGGATTATAGCACATCCTCTCACAAAAACCCATATCCCCAGACCTTCTTTTACCAGCCAACAAATTCCACTGCCTTCCCGTACTTGGTCAAACCTAATCCCTTTTCTTCCTACTTCCCTCTCCAAAGATAAACCACCACCAGAATATCTGTTCCTGTTCCAGAACTTGAACCAGGATGAAAAAGTCCCCAGAAACAGTACACTTCAGCACAGCTGTTGAAGGTTTAAATTGCAGAAGCTGTAACTGTATGTCTTCTTCCAAATTGGGTAGAAGAAATTGAAGTTGTGTAGTAAATTGAGACTCCTAATTTTGCAGCGGAGTCCATGTCAATAATGTAATAGCCGTGATGTGGACAGGGGCGGACGCACGTTGGGGCAAGGGGGGGCTGAAGCCACCCCTGACTTCTGGGGAAAAAATAAATTTTTTTTTTTTTTTGGGAATAGCGCTGACCCCGTTCCCGAGATCCCGATCCCCGTTCGGCCGTTTCCCGAGAGAGGCACAACAATCGACTCTCTCTCTCTCTCTCACTCACGTCTCACCGGCGACCGGTCACCGGTGGACAGTGAGGAACCGGCGACAGATCTGAGATCCCACCCACGACAGATCTGAGATCTCACTCACGTCTCACCGCTTCACTCTCATTCGGGGCATCTTCTGTCCTTCAGCTTCAGACAGGAGCTTCGAGGCTCGAGCCTTCGATGACTAGGAGCTTCGAGCCTTCGACGTCCGCCCCTGTCGACGACGACGAGGAGTCACGACGGAGTGACGCCGTGAGCCCGTGACAACTGACAAGGACGACGACCTCCCGCAGCGCCGGCAGCGGCAGTCCCGCACAGCCGCACTCCCGCGAGCGGCGCCGGCGAGTCCCACGAGTCCGCGACCGCGCGACGCCCTTGAAGTTGAAGAAGCAGATCTGAGACTGAGTCTCAGTCCTCAGACCGTCAGACGCACGTTGCCGCGTTGGTCGTTGGGATTCGGGGCATCTTGATTCTTGCCATCTTGGACTTGGATCAGTTGGATCGTTTGGGCTTTGGGCTTCTTTTAAATTTGTGGTATGAATGTATGATTGGGCTTCTTTAAGTTGGATTGAATACTATCTATATGACTATATGTGGTTTTTATTTGGTATGTGGTATGTGGTTTTTATTTGGCTTAGGGAGGCTTATTATGTGGTTTTTATTTGAAAATATTTGTTGCTAATAACTTAACAACAAATAAAGCGTACACAAATAAAAAGAAGCGTAAAAAAAAAATTTGTCAACCAAATAAAATTTTTGCCCCCCCTAAAAAATATTCTTGGTTCCGCCCCTGGATGTGGAACGACGCCCCAATATTAGCATTATTGGAGTGTGAGAGGTATCTGTTTTATCTTGGGATTGTTTTTAATTTTGATGAATAGTGCTTCAACTGGCATGATGGTGCCACGGGTGGTAGGGGGCTTCAACTGGTGGTGCTCCGATGGTCGACGGCGGGATGCAAGCTGTTCGATTAAATGCCTGAGAGAGACGTTGTGACCTACTCCCGCTATTTTTCTGCTTTGCAATGTCATCCTGGTTTCGGTAGTGGGTAATATACTCAACTTAAATATGGGTGGTCTTGGTGTTTCTGTAGATTGGCAAGATGGTGCCACGGGTGGGAGGGGGCTTCTACTGGTGGTGCTCCGATGGTCGAAGGCAGGACGCAAGCTGTTCGATTAAATGCCTGAGAGAGACGCCTACTCCCAATCGGGACGTCAAGCTTGTGTTGCCTGTAGGTCGTGGTCGTGACGTGCCTTGAGATAACCTGATCACCCTGCCGGCGATGAATCTGCTCGGTGAGAGATTTTTTACTTTGGTGTGATTCAACTGAAGCACATAGATCTTAATCGCATATAAACTCATATACATGTCAAACGATATAAACACAGTCCGTATAATCATCTACATGCAAAACTATGTACCAATTTATTTTGATCAGATTTTTACCTTTGTCTTCCCACGTCAGGCCTGTGTTGCCTGTAGGTCGTGATGTGCCTTGAGATAACCCGATCACCCTGCCGCCGGCGGTGAATCCTCAGAATTTGCTGAAGCCTGAGAATAATTCTTAACGTGTGAAGGTTTTGGGGGCTGTGGTTTAACGTGAATAGAGGGCAGGGTGATCTAGGTTTTGCATGATTATATAGGTTGGGTTTTTCTTTTTTGAGTAAAAGTCATATTGAATAAGAAGTCAAGAACACCCAGGAAACATGCTTCATATTGTATAAGAAGTCAAGAACACTCTTATATTTTAATAAGCCTCAACTCCAAATAAGGGTATTTAATGGAAAAGAAATGTTATAAGTCAAAAATATCCTTACTCATCCCTAATTTTTTATGGAAAAATCAATTAGAAAAGGGTATTCTAAGGAAAAAAAGATTAACCATTTAAGCCCATACTTGCTTTTATATAGATATAGATATAGATCTAGATATAAGCACCATCAGAATGATTTACCGCTAGGAAGCACCGGTGCGGCACTTAGGGTGAAGCACCGGCACCGGATACGCGTCGGGTGCGGGTGCACCTCGGGTGCGGCACCGGTGCGTGTCAGGTGCGTGTCCACCATTTTTTTTTTATTTTTTATTTCTTAAATCCCAGGTGCGGATCGGGTCAGATCTGTGACCACCGGCCACTCCAGTGACACCGGCGACCACCGGCCACTCTAGCGACACCGGCGACCACCGGCCACTCCAACGACACCGGCAAGGACTCTGACGAGAGAGGACACTGGAGAGAAGAAGTAGAAGCAGCAGAAGAAGGAGAAGGACTTACCGGCGATGGCGACGGAGTGCGGCGTGCGGCCAGATTGAAGAAGACGCTGGTCGATATTCTCTATGTTGGAAGCTGCCGGCTGCTTTCTTTTAATTAATAGTGGGAAGGCTGAATTTTGACTTTTGACTCTTGACAAAATGTTTGTTAATTTATTTTTAAGTACCCATTGTTAAGTTATTACATAAATCAGCCCCAAGTACTTCAAAGAAATAAAAGTGATACCACATAAAAACTTTATTCTTTTCAAATTTATGATTTTAATATTTATAAAACAGCCCATTAAACTTAACAAATTCTCACTGAAAGCTTTAAAATTTACGAAAGAGCCCATTAAACTTAAAACCTCACTACTTTGTTTGGAATATTAATATCTTTTACAAATCAAACATATATATTATGATTATTGAGATTTAAACTGTTTAAAAATTTAATACTAAGTGTATATAATTAAAAAAATATTTATAAAATTTGCCGTATCCCCGCCGCACCCGTATCCTAAAATTTTCAAAAATGCCGCATCCGCGTATCCGCACCCGTGTCGTATCCGCACCCGCATCCGTGCTTCATAGATTTACCGTAGCCTACTTAATTCATAAGCACGCGATTTCTCATTGTCAATCTCATCATCGACATCATCATTTTCCTTCTTTTCCTTGCCATCATCATATAAACCGACTGGACCATGAATTGCCTCCTCCTCCATGCGCTTGAGTCCAAATTCGGATGGGTAAACAGCTACTCTATGGACTTGGCCACCTTTAGGCAAAAATGAGCTCAGCAGTACATACAAGTTGACTGCCTAGGAATGCAACATACTTTTCAGCAGAGGAACATTTATGGAAAAAGGTCTAACTCTGCAAAAATGGAACTAAGAAAAGAAATATGCGTCTACATGCATAAAAAATTAAGAAAGAAGAAGAAAAAGTCTAACTCTGCAAAAATGGAACTCATATATTTCCTTTACTTAACTGGTACTTACAATTTTCCTTGATGCAGTTCCACTCACAAGCACAGGATAAGCGACGTCCACCTGATCCAAGGATTCCCTTCAAATATTGTTATGATATGAGGTTAGATTTCAACTATTAAATGTAGTCTTTTGTTTCTGACACCCAAATCTGATTGTTTTTCTTCTCGTCTTATGTTGGGTAGGCCTGATGAAAATACTAGTCTGGTACCGAATATGAGCTTATCTATGAAAGGCGGTGGTCAACTTGCTATCTTTGATCCAATTATTGTCATCTCTACGAAGGTAAGATCTTGTCACACTTGTGGTTTTGGTGCAAAGTTCTTCTGTTACATCTCCTGCTTTCTAGCGAAATTCAATTTTACCCCACTTGTGATGCAGCAAGAACTTGTATATTGCCTGGCTATTATCAAGAGTGCAGAAACAAACATAATTGGACGTAAGTTTTATGATTGTGTGCAAGGTCCACTGTTTTGTACTGCGTTAACCTGTTCACTAGACATGACAAACGCACATACCAGAAATGTGTTTGTAGTTGTAAGTGCATGCATACATGTTGACGGTTGATTATATGTAAACCTTGAGCCTCAGAGTCATCTCCCTCCATCCACAAGAAACTTCCGCCTTTATACTTTTGGATTTCTACAAACTAGTGTCCACTTTGAAAATTCATGCACTTTTGTTATCACTTATCCTCTCTTTGAAGTATCGGATGTTGCGAACTTATAGCTGTATTTTATTCTGTATCTTCTGAGTCAGCCAAGAATCCCTTTTTGTTATTGGTTGTGGCTCAGGATCGATGTCTGGTTGTACGCAGAGGGAATTGTGGCATACCTATTATCTTAATCTTTTGTGGAACTGCAGTAGTGTTATATGGTTTATGGTTCAAATCAAAGAAACATATGTGCAAGAATTAGTGACCAACGAAGGATATCTGTTAGGTTGATGCTTTCAATTGCGCCCCCCCCCCTCCCCTCTCACCAAGCGCGTGTGCAGACTTGAGGTCAACACGAGATTGATGATCGTCTACTTAGATGCTTTCTCTGTGATTAAAATTCGCTGTGCAGTACGATTACTTAAACTGTGCGCTTGATCCTTGCACAGAGAACTTTATGACTGGTTACCGCATTGTATTTGACCGAGAAAAACTCGTCCTTGGCTGGAAGAAGTTTGATTGTGAGTGATTTTTGTACTTGTGGAAGCAATACTATCCCCAAACTTTGCATTTCAAGTTCTATCAGATTTAGACTGGACTAGTTGGCTCACTTGCAGGTTCACACTTCTCCAAAATCAGCCGAAGAGTCTAAAAGAAGAGCTCAAAATATCTCCATTTTACTGCAGACATATCTTTAATCTGATTTACACTAGCTTCGGATTTCTCTTCTCGGTCTCTACATTGCTATAGCCACTCAATGGTCATCCTTTTAACTGACCAGTTCCCGTTATAGCAGAGTTTACAGGTTGCACGTAATCCTGTTCTGCTGAAAGCCTGAAACCACCTCAAGATTCAGCCTTTTTTCCCCTTTTGTACACCTGTGTATAGTGCAACTATATAAACACACACATACAAGAACTACACCATTGTCTCCCTCTTCACCGCATATTTTCCAGTGGTTATCTCACGTACTTGTTGTAGTTGATTGAAAACGTGCTAAAACCCTTGTTAGCTCTGGATCTCGAAGCATTTATTCTTTATGGTAATCTCGTAACACTGACTGCATTTTTTTTCTTTTAAGGAACGTCACGCTCTCCATCCAACATCTGAACTGAAGATGCCAATTTTCTTTCATGTACAGGCCAGAAAGAATGTTGCTTTAGGACCTTCACCCTCCGAGTCTAAGTCTATTAACGTTGCTAATCTGCCTTTTGCTTGTCAAACAAAGGTACGACTTTCAAGCCCTGAAAAGCACCTCTCTTTAGTGTCTGTGGAAAAAGTTGTCACATGATTTGTGCACTAAGAAACTGAGATTTTGTCAAAAGCCATACAGCGTGACTCCTTTAACTTGACTTCTATATTATTAAAAGTATAAAGGCAATGCTCTATTGTCTGGTGGTTAATGGATTAAAGAAAGGCCAAACGAGTCAATCACGCTCCAACTAGAGTAACAATTCAGTAATAATAATGGACGACGAGGTCGCAAACAAAGTCAAGGCTGAGGTTTCCTATGTAAAACCTATGCAAGTAAGTAAGTTTATTGTGAGCTGGAGTTCATGATAAAGTCATACTTTTATTCTTCAAGCTCTAGCAAAGCTTCTTAGAATTTCAGGATCGTGCATTACACGCACGATATCGTAAGAAAAAGCTCTCAAATTGATCCTGCAAGCATCGGATCAAATAAATTGTTACTGTTGAGAATTTCTCAGACTTGATACAAACACGTAAATGGAGCCTCACTGCACATTGAATAATTCGATGGGGATCCGTCATAATAACATGCTCGTCACGTCCTCTTGATACATAATTTTGCCTAGCAGGATTCATTTTTCTTCCGCTTGTGTTGCAAAAAGGCTTATTGTTTGCCACACACAAAACAAAACAAAAAAAGAGGAGGAATTAAGAGAGAAAAAGGAAAGGAAATGGGAAGGTCATGGTCACAACTCATTGTCCCCTGCAATGGTTGACCTACACACGCGCGCAGGACTACGCGCGTGTGTGACAGGTGACCTCTGCATCATGCATTTGTTCCAAGGAATGTCAACTGTTTCCATCAACAACCGTCCAACTTCCTTTAGGACATGAAAAGATCTTCTTGCAGTAAGAGAATTCGCACCTACCTCTTTCTCAAAAACACAGTTTCGGGTTCAAGGACGGCACGTAACATTGTTAAAGACTTAGATAGACACGGATCATACACGAAAAGTTTCATTTATTGCCCTAGTTTCATGATATGCTATTTAAGAGAAAAAATTCCTTACAATGGATTAAAAGCTTCGACATGAAATCGCGGTTCAAAATTTCCAATTGTGAGGCTACTCGAACGACGATTGGAATAACATTCGCTTGCTTACTCTCCTGTTAAAAAACAAAAATCAATTGAAATTAATTCGAGAAAATCTCTAATAGGTTTCGATTTTAGCACGACCATAACGACTTTTCGAATCGAAACTTAGTCCATGTGCATTGCTTAGGTTGCGACTTTTCACAAAGAAAGATGTAATAAAAATACATTTAATTTGTCGTTTAGAGGTCTCTATGAACGTACTTAACAATAGGTTAGCGAGCCTTATTCCATGCATCCAGTGATTAAATTTTTTTTTTTTCCATGATGCCCAACTCTAAACCACATACCATGGCAATCATGGTTGATTGCACTTTGTGATAACACACTCGTTACACGTTAACCATTTCAGTCGTTCCTGCGATTACGAATCCAATTATGACCGTCCAAAGGAGCAAAAATGATCAGACGGCTGACGAAAAAGCTGGTTAATGATTGAAAAAGAGAACTCGAAGGTGGTCCCACCTAAGCCCCGCCTACCTGGCCCGGTTGTTCGCCGCACGCCTGACGTCGTCTTCACACAGGGCGATGACTTTTGCCCCCGCTGCTTGAGTTCGTCGCACCAACAACAGCTACTTCTTCTTCCACAAACACACAGAGTCCTCCGAAGACCTCCTCGAAGGTCCGAACGCGTCATTTGACTCAAAGTCTCTCTACTCTCTCTCTCACTATACATACGAATACCAGAATTACGTTTTTGAAAAGCTTGTAGCTGTTGCGATGGATTTATCTGTGGTTGTGATTTTTACGGTGGTGCTTTGGGGCTCGCAGTTCGGATTTAGCGACGCGTTTGGCACGTTTGGTTTCGATATTCACCACAGGTATTCTGATCCGGTGAAGGGGATTCTCGACCTCGATGGCTTGCCTGAGAAAGGGAGTACCCATTACTACGCCGCCATGGCCCACCGTGATCGGCTCTTTCACGGCCGCCGGCTCGCCGGTGGCTCTGTCGAGTCCGAGCTGCTTACTTTTTCCGGCGGCAACGAGACGTACCGTATCAGCTCTCTCGGATTGTATGGCTTCTCTACCTAATCTCTGTTGACCGTGTGTTTACGTCTTTACTCCTTTTTGATCGCTTAAAGGCGACAGGAGTTAACTTTTTAGCGACGTGGCGATGTGAAATCGCATACCTTTCTGCGTGCATAATTTCAACTTCGTGCAACTCGGTTTGCAGCAGTGTTTGTTTGGTTGTTGAGAGATGAAAAAACTAAATAAATGTATAAGAGAACCGAGGGAAAATGTTAGGAAATGAGAAAATGATCAGGAGAAATTCGTGTTTGTAGAAAAGGTACAAGATTTACTGCATACGGCAGTATCACGTTTGTGTATGGAGTTTATCAGCTTACCATTGCTGCTGGCCTAGTTACTTAAGCGTGCCCTTAGGGCTATTCAAATTGGTAGCGGTGCAGTGAAAATACAGAAAGGTCTCGGAGTAGTCAACTCTGTTTCAAAATTTGAGTCTCTTTGACTTTTTAGCTCATTTCGGGGCTTAGATAGTAGTTACGATCTAAACTCTATTATTTGGCAATTCCAAGTAGCTAAATGTGGAAGGGATAGAATGGTGGTAGTGTCAATTTTAGTAGTAACGAGAATGGTGGTAGTGTCAATTTTCGTTGTAACGAACGAGAGGAAAGATATATCTATGTGAAGACTCGAGGGTTTTTATATATCATGTCTTGCTTTGTGGAACGTAAAATGCTAGAACTTGAACTAAGCTAATTATTGTACTTGCAGTTGGGTCAGACAATGAGAGTTTTGTTATATTTCTTTCTAAACTTTGGATGGTAACTATTTGTTTGATCTTTTGTGGGATTTCAGTTTGCATTATGCCAATGTAACTGTTGGTACACCAAATTTATCGTTTCTGGTGGCACTTGATACTGGCAGTAACCTGTTCTGGTTACCATGTGATTGTAGCAGCTGCGTACGTGAAATAAAAACAAGATCTGGGCAAGTATGTTTTCATTCAGAGTTATATGCCACTTCATTTGTGGAACATATTTGGTTCAATTTTTTTGATTGGAGATTTGCTATGCTCTAATTTTGCCATATGACTTCTTTCTCTTTTACCTTCTTGAAACCCCTTATAAACTTACAATCTGGCAATTAGGATGGTTTCAACTAAATTTTCAATTAAAATGGCCTGGATATAGTACGCTGTTGTCATTTAATAAAAGATGAGTTTCTGGTCTAGCAACTTAATTCATTTCTGGAAGGCAGAATTTAGTGGAAACTGGTTGGGTTGTATGGTCAGGTCAAGCATAATTCACTAATTTAAAATACTTACCGTACAACTTTATCAGCAAGTTGCGAAAATGAAATATTGGTAGTAATCATATAGATGCTCGAATAACATCATGCCCACCTCTGTTCCACAAAAGTCCACCACTTCCATGGTAGTGCCACAGGCTAGTTGGGCTTTGGACCACCTCCATGCAATTTTGACAAATTGATCACTCCCAATTTTGGATGAGACTCACCAGAGAGGGGATACAAATTGGGTTCTCAGTTTCAATTTCATTTGGACTTCAGATTTTTATGGGGTTAATTGACAAATGTGTGACGCCATCTAAATTTCAGAGAGATAGCAAATGGTCAACTTTGTTTAATGATGCTGGTAGACAACACCTTACAGGGGTGATTGCATAGTGGTGGGTAATTTTTGTTTGTAGCTAAAAGATATGGACGTTAGATATTTTACCCCTAGCCACGTAACTTTAATAGCTTCTTCGAAGGCTCCTCATGGTCACTTTTTCGAAATTACTTAACTTTTGAAAAAAATTCCAGATTTTAGTCGGTGTGGATCTCTGTATGTATTGCTTCACCAAAATGACGCCCTTCGGAACTTTATGCTTGGTAGTACGAGTGCCTTTTCACTGTCCGTCTGCACTATTTTCTTTCTGGTTTTAGAGAAGTAGCTAAAAAATGTTTTAGTGTCTTCTCTTGTTAATCAGTTTTCATTACTGATTTAAAGATGTCTAAAGATGACTTGTACACTTCTGTATTTAAAGATGAGCCTTTCGGTCTGTTGAATATTTTCTGCTTGCATTGCTATGCCTAAACCTTTCAGATTCGTGTAAAAGCTTGAAGTAGTCAGATTTTCTCAAGAAGCTTTGTAAGGATATAGAAGTGCTTATTAGTGCAAGATGCCTACATAGACAGTCTGACCTTTGTAATGTACTTTTGAAACAGGTTGACTTTAACATCTACAGTAGAAATACATCGTCAACTAGCACGCCTGTTCCCTGCAACAGTAACTTTTGTCAAGAACAAAGACAATGCTCTGCACCAACTAACGCCTGTCCTTACCAAGTTTCATATCTTTCTAGTAATACTTCGTCGACTGGGATTCTAGTAGAGGATGTCTTGCGCTTAACTACAGATGACAGTCAACTAAAAACTGTTGATGCTCGGATTAAGTTTGGGTATGTTCAGTTCAGTTCATTTCTAGCGTAAATTTCGAAAAGCGCCTTGTGGTTTATGTCAAATGCTACTGACGTCCTCTTTGAAGACTAACGTAATTAACAATGTGTATGTGTGCGCGCGTGTGTGTGTGTGATGTGGTTATAAGGGTAAAGACATCCTCTACCAATATGATATGCTATTTCTTTGTTCGTTTTATCTTTTGAGAGTGGGGTTTGGGGGGTTTGGGTGCGGGGGGGGGGGTTGGGGTGGGGGTGGTATATTTCTAATGTAAGCAGACCAATTCTTTTGGGGTGGATTCCATAATCATATTCCATTACGTTACTGAACAATTCAGTTTTATAGTTCTTGCACAAATAATCAAAAATCTTTGTTGTTATTCTAGATGAAGTGGGAATCTGTAGAAACATACTAACATAGTACATGGTTGGGCCCATAATAGCTTAAGTTTTTAGAGCAAAAGGCTGGTCAGTGCACAAGGCTTCCGCAATTGGGCATATAAGTAACCTAACTAGTCATTTTGGAAAAATTATCATGTTCAATTGGAATTGTGACCATTGTTTGTTATTGCAGCTGTGGAGTTATTCAAACTGGCTCCTTTTTGGACGGTGCGGCTCCAAATGGTTTATTTGGTCTTGGTATAAACAATATATCTGTTCCTAGCATATTAGCAAGTGAAGGGCTTGCTTCAAATTCTTTCTCGATGTGTTTTGGAGCTGATGGACTTGGGAGGATCAGGTTTGGAGATAATGGCAGCTCAGATCAAGGAGAAACACCATTCAATCTTGATCAATTTCAGTACGTCCTTTCCTTTCAATTTGTGTGTGAATGAGGCCATTTTACCGGGTTCAGCATTTTTTATGCACTTTCTTTCTCGAGCAACATGACACTGTAGTTTAATTTGACTTTGAATACCTCCTGATTTTGGGTTCATGTATGATGTACCAGTCCAACTTATAACATCAGCTTGACACAAATAAGTGTGGGAGATAATGTCACTAATGTCGAATTCACGGCAATCTTCGACTCTGGTACATCATTTACGTACTTGAATGACCCAGCTTATTCAATTATAACTGAGAGCGTAAGTAATCCAATCAAGTTTTTGCGGTAGTTTCTTGAGATGAATTACTTACTCTACGTGCATAAGCTAGTTTTTGCTTCTTTGCAGTTTAATTCCCAGGCCCAAGATAAACGGCATCAGTCGGACTCTGACATTCCTTTTAAATATTGCTACGAATTAAGGTCAATTTAACCTGGAGAGCGGTTACATCAATTAGCTTATTCACTTTAAAACCCTCGGGGACTAACTCTTTTTTGCTTGCAGTGCAAATCAAACTAGCTTCGAGACTCCAAATGTTAATTTAACAATGAAAGGTGGAGACCAATTTAATCTCACTAATCCATTTCTGTTGTTTTCTACTCAGGTAATATTTTTGTTTCTTTTTTCTTTCCTTCTTCTTTATTGAGTGCGGTGGTGGGCTTTTTGTACTTTCTTGGTTTGGCATCCCGCTCCTTTCTCGTTGGGTATCCTAATTTGATCTCAGCATCTCCAGGATAATTATCTCCAGGATACGTATTTTTACTGTCTGGCTGTTGTCAAAAGTGGCGATGTGAACATAATTGGACGTAAGTATGATAATTATATAGTGTTACCTCGTCTAATTCTCATCTTGTTTCCTTATGATTTTGCCTTAAAGGTCCATTTTCAATCCTATTTAAGCTTATACTATGTCAAATTCTATAATGTATTAAAATCATGATATATACATTTTTAAGTTCACTTGGGATTCTATTGTGCATTAGTTATTCCAACTTCATTCCTCTAACCGTGACTTGGAAGTTATGGGTTTTAATTGCGAAAGCGGCGTCTCCATAAAAATGGAATAATGGATGCATACATCCAGCTCCAAAACCATGCAGTGGCAGGAGGCGCATAATTCGTGCTGCCTTTTATTGCATTTATAGCGTGCTCCCCTTCCAGTAATAATGCGTTTTATCTGTACATGCAGTCATTACCCGTCTCATGATAGATAGAAAATGAAGCATGCCATTTCTGGTAGAGGTGGGTATGAAGAATGTCATATATTTATTGAAAACAATTAAGGAGATTAGGAAAATCTGATTAAGACTACGTGGTTTCATTGCGCTCTTAGATAAAAACTCCCAGAAGAAGCCTTCTATTTACTTAGTTCTGCATATCTAGGAGAGCTGGATCTCCAGGCATCTTTGGCCACACAGACAATTTAATGGCATGGTCGCATGAACTCTAAAGCATCCACTTACTTGTTTGGCTGATGCTTCCACTGAAAAGAGTGAGGGAGGGACATGAATCTTTTTGGCAGATGGATCTGCTAAAAAAAGACGAAGATGCCAGACCCTCCGCAACTCTTTAAGGAGGATGCATATGCCATAAAGATTGATGGATAGTCTGTTGACCCTGCAGTATTTTCAGTGACATATGAGTAGGAGAGACATCTGTCTCCAGCGCTAGGTGTCGATTGGTCTCCATATATGTATAACCGCATGCGTGTGTAGTCTTAGTATTTGCATTTTCGTCCCATTTCTGGAGAGATCTCCAAGTCTCTTGCAGGTGTCGTTATGCCAATGTTTTATTGTTGTAGAGTTCTTGACCTGCGCATTATTATTTTCATATTCCTGACTGATTTTTCCCTGATCTCTATACAGAGAACTTCATGACTGGATACCATGTTGTATTTGATCGTGAGAAAATGGTTTTGGGTTGGAAGCCATCTAATTGTAAGTATATCCTGCCATAGATGACAAAAGTCCCTGTCTCTGTCTCTGATATTAAACGTTATTACCAGGTTATGATGCTAAGGAATCCAACACTCTACCCATAAACCCAAAGAATAATACCGGAGTTCCTCCAACTGCCACTGTGAATCCGGAGGCCACATCTGGTAATAAAAATGGTTCCCCAGCACCACCACCACCTACAGCAAGCCGCTCGCCCCTCTTGGGCTCCTTCGCTTCCACACTGATCCTGGTTTTTTCTATTTTTAGCCAATTTTTAATTATTCTTTCCTTGTGAGGCTTTTTCCACTGTTGCATATTTACAGAGTATTCTTCCTAGGAGTAGCCTATAGTATTTTTGAGGGACGATTCCAATCATGTGTTGTACATATAATACTTGTTCATTGTATACCTTGCATAAAATAGAAGAGAGTCTTCCGTGGTTGCAGAGAGTATGGGGCTTGGCCGCTTGGCTGAAGTTTTCATTCTGCTTCGTCTCTGGAAAATTTTCACAATTGGTTTGTTCGCTTCCCCACTTTTTCTCATAATATCTTCTGGCAAACCTACCATGTATGTATCTTGAAACGAATTTTGGGTGGCCCGTGGCCGTATCCAGTCTACCTTAGTTGCTGATGGTAATTTTTTGCACAATAACTAAACATGGTTGTGCCCCTCGCATAAATAGCACCCTAATTTTCCGATTCGGCAGTTTGATCTATGATTTATCATTGATGGACGTTGATAGGATCCATCCATCTAGCAGCATTCCTAAGAGTACTTTTGCATGTCTCAAGTGCACGAGGCAACCGTTACTATCGGAGAGACAAGAACTTAAATCCCTGAGGCCCTCTGTTATCACTTCTCTCTGTCTTTCTCCTTCAATGAGATGAAAGTTCAGGTTCCTCCCGCGAGCACATCACATTTAGTCCTCTCTCATTTGCAAAACATCTCCCATCTGACCAGCTTCAAGGTCGCAAAGAAGAGCGTGAATTCATAGATCGTCTTTCAACTGGGTGATGCATCCAATAAGAAGCGCATGCAACACTACTTAATTGTGCTAGTGTATGAAATAGTGTCATCTTGAGTGATTTTAAACAATACCAACCCATATTCTCCAAACTGGAAGAAGAATGTTTCTTTAATCTGTTTTTGAGAGTTGCATGCAAAACTGACAATCTTTCCATCGAAGAAGCAAAGCTTAACACACAGTTGTCAAAACTGATAATAGTAAGACAAGATATGAAAATAATGACGTGATCGCCAAAAAAAACCGCATGATAAGTTACACAACTTTGCACGTCATCCCCTAACCTTCACCAGTAAGCCCATCGCTTTGTAGCTGCAGCTAGCTGACATCTCTTACAAGCTTTAGTCCTCGCCTCTAAATATTCTCTCGAGTATCTTCACTTGAATAGATTCTGTAATTCCTTGTCAATTGTCACGGGAATAAAGTCTCTTACTCTTAATCACCTCGCATTAGAATGAATGTTTTCCCTTTTTCCTTGACGTCTTCCCAACCGAGGGAACTGGAACTTGGTTGGACTTCATTTTGATCGACTTAACTAGTGAAGCTAATTCGAGCTTCTCTTTCTTGGAGGGCAACTGATCAGATTCATTTTTGCGTTTCTCCAGGTCATCAGACAACTGAGGTTGTCCAGGCAGTTCTCTATGCTTTTGCCTCGCCATTTCTTGCTCATCCTCGGGTTGCTTCTTTGCAATCTGCCGAGCATAAGCTGCACTCCTGTAATACCAAAACTCAAATTGAAAAAACAGATCTAGAAAGAACCAACAAATCCCAAGCACATATTTCTTAATGGACCAGTAAGTACAAGAAATTCATCCGAAGGAAAAATTTAAAATTTTATGAGGCAAGTCTGGCAATGGACCAGATATTGGCCTGAATGTGATCCAACTAGACGGTCAAAAGGGGTTTGATCTGCTAACCCTGTTACAATCCAAATTCCGCATCTAATTACCAATAAATCTGTCATTTCTTAATGATTGTTTTCTAACTGAAAGGATTATAGGTATAGATCGCGGTTTATATTGACAAAGTACAAATCAGTGATATCCCTTATCAAGTATATTAGGAAAAATCCTGATCTGAGCCAATCCGACCCTATGCAAGGCCTAAATAAAGTTGATTCAATAAGTCTTTCATCTAAAAACCCAGTGAGGTATAACCACACAACACCACAGCAAAATCTAGTGAATGGGAGGTACCTTTTGAACTGAGGATCTGTTGGATCCAAAGCAAAGAGGGGTGAAGTAAATATAGATGAAAACCGGGGGTCATCATAGTCAGCAGTTGGCAGTTTTCCCTCCTCGGGGGTTTCTTTTGCCACTTTCCCCCTGGACTTTTTGAGTTTCAGATTGTATCCTTTTAGATTTGTATCTGCTCCCTTGTCATCTGCAAGTAATAACTCAAGCTCTGCTCGACTTGCTGCATCATCTTTAGCTGCTTCTTGCTGCTGCTTTCCTTTACGGGTACTATTACCTCTGCCCTCCTTACTTCCTTTGGATGGAGATTCTTCAATAAAGAAATCATCAGGTTGTTCTGCTGGTTCTTGATCGATATCACTACTCTCATCCTCCGATGAATCTTTGGCTCTATTTTTCCGGGCCTTCTTTTTCTCTGTTCTCTTTCTGTTATATGCCTCCCACACTGTTTCTGATTGTCTATCCTTCTTTTCTAAAATGCGCTTGCTTATGTCCTCCAAGCCAGTATTGAAAGTGACTTCCATATCCTGGCCTTCATCATCCTCCTCTCCTGCTGAACCATCCCCAGACTGGATTAGAGCACGATACGCATCTTGTTTCTTATGCCGTTTCTCATCCATGGCATCATTATCATCCTCCTCTTCATCGGTTCCACTCTCGTCCGAAGCCATGAACTCCTCCAGTTCCAATTCGGCCAGCTATACGATAACGGTAACAGTTAGGGAAAACTTCTAAAACTTACATAAATCCAAAATGCATAAAGTATCCGTGTTAGACACTCGACACTTGGACATGGGTATGAGAAATGTGTCTAAGACTTCTCATAAGATATGCCACTAAGAACTCGATCTTAAGTGTTTCTTTAAATTCGTTATTGCTTTAATATGAGATAAGGTTTCAATTAAAACAATGTGCATCATAGAAAACACCATGTCACCTACGGAGTAACTAAAAAAAGTAATAGATATAAATACTTTGTCGTGTCCCCATGTCTTACCTTTTAAAAATTAGACGAATCCGACACTTGGACACATATCCGACTCGGACACTCATACCGAGTCCATGTAACATAGTCCAAAACAAAAACCCTATATAATAAACTAATAGTCCCCTTAGTAGCTATGCTCATCGTCTTCACCATATTATTGCCGCTTATTGTCATTGTGGTCCTTCTCAAATCAATATACAAACAGTGGATCTGAGTGCGAGAGTCAACACGCATCATGCATGGATTATAGTTATAAACCAAAAAACATTTGGCACACTTGTAAACTGTAAAAAGTTAGACTAAAAACAAAGATGCAAACAAAAATAACCTGATCAGCATTAAATTTCCTTTTCAAGGACCTGGAACGCTGTGGTTCATCTTCATCCCATGTAAGTTGAATGTTACTGTGCTGCAACGCTCGAGTATGAAAATCTACACCTTCGTAGCTTGTCGGTGCCTAAAGGTGCGAAAAGGAAAGGGAAGGGGGGGCATCAGAAAGTAGAACTAAGAATAACGACTGATTTGGTAGGTTAAGATAAATCTGTATTCTGTAACTTAGGTATTTCAAATTTGTCTAAAAGCAAGTCTGCTTGACCTTAGCATAATTATTGTGTTTCTTTATTAAAAGCATAATTATTGGAGGGGCAACAGATAAAGTAATGAAAACCGAGAGATAAACAATGCTGTTAATTATAAGTAAGTAAGATTCAAGCCCAATCTCTATTCATACAAACAGAATCTGAATAGGCACCATGGAACTTAGGAGAGTGTCAGATGTCTTCAATCATCAACAAAATGAACTTTTTTTTCTAAAAAGAGAGAGAATAAATATCATAAGTGAAAGACAGCTGAGTTTACACATTTATGTATTGGATTCACCCCCTTGGCAATGAAAAGTGAATAACTCAATGCAATTAAAGAAAGTTAAAAGAGCAAGGTTTTTCGCAAGTCTCTTTTCTTTGTTGATAGTCTCCCGATCACGTTACATCAGTGCTGGTGGGATCTCTATCAATTGGTGGAATCTTGTAGGCATATCTTCATTCTAAAGTTAAGCATAAAGACTCCTGCCTTACACCTAAGGGCGTCAGGGAGGCAATAATTGTTTCTAACACCTACATCGGATAATACTTGTACTTGCTATGCTATTCTGCCCCAGCCTGGCTGAGGAAGAGTTACGGGGCGTTTAAAAAAAAACGCCGATGGTGGTCGGGCATACTATGTATAATGATTCATTCATTTACGATAAATAGAAAAAAAAATAATAAACAAGTCTTATAAATGGGTCCGTTTAACTGCCCTTATGCTCACGGAAGAGCTCGGACAGCCTTCCAAGAACCATAATAAGCATCAACAGCTCTATGCACACATTTCTGACCAATTTCAACTCATAGGCAATATGATTACCTCTGCAGCAACATCACGCGGACCATGTTTAAATTCCATAGAGTCTGGAATAAACCTCAAGTCCAGCTTATTTGATGATCTCTCAAGCTCAAGTCCATCACAAGTTTTGTAAAGGTAATCCGCTGTAGCACACGAATCACACTCTACCACAGCATAGTAGTATCTGAGAGAGGTATAAAATAAATAAACAATCATGCGCGAGAGAGAGAGAGACGTCTTTGATAGCACATTCTAACAGCGGAAGGATACAATTATTTAAGGAATCATGGAGGCAGAGATCCAAACTTTGGTAAAAAACAAAATTTCCTTCCGGAAAGCACTTTACATAGTTTATCAGGAAGAGCGAATACAGACTAGCAACCTCCACCCCACCACCCAAAACCTCCATCGTAACGGGGGAAGTATAGAGTGAAAAGTCATTGCAGAACTTGACTCAAACACTTCTCCCTCGCACGCCTGTTTGGCCATTATTTTCTACCCTTGAGGAGCTCTTGCACGTATTACTTGTATAAAATTACACCACTGTCATTGACTCGTTAATTGAAAAGAAAATGGAAAAGGAGATACGAAATTCCGCATGTGGTTACGAAATTAAAATTTACGATTAAAGGAAACATGTGTACGAGAGGAAACTGAGGGGAAAGAACCATGTTTCCTTGTTATCACATGATGACTAACAAGTAATAAGAACAATGAGAGCAAGTATAAACCCATCTTGGAAGATCGCATACAGTAATAGCTAATATGCAGAAGGTAAAGCTACCATCACAACCGTAATCCATTTGGTGCTACTAAGTGGGAATACCCCCACCCTCACCCACCCTGCACTTCCCCTCACATATTCCTGTCTAGTGTTTTTTTTTGGGTCGAACTGGAAAGGAAGACATGCTCATCCTCCAAAACCAGTGCAGAGATCTTTCCTTTCCGCTGCCATTGACATCACAGCACACACTTGGTAGCTATGTACGGACTAAATACAGAATATGTTTTAAAAATTATATAAGCAGCATCAGAATGATTTACCTTAGCCTACTTAATTCATAAGCACGCAATTTCTCATTGTCAATCTCATTGTCGTCATCGTCGTCGTCGTCGTCATCATTTTCCTTCTTTTCCTCGCCATCATCATATAAACCGACTGGACCATGAATTGCCTCCTCCTCCATGCGCTTGAGTCCAAATTCGGATGGGTAAACAGCTACTCTATGGATTTGGCCACCTTTAGGCAAAAATGAGCTCAGCAGTACATACAAGTCGACTGCCTACAAATGCAACATAATTTTCAGCAGAGGAACATCTATGAAGAAAAGTCTAACTCTGCGAAAATGGAACTCAGAAAAGAAAAATGCGTCTATTTGCATATAAAAGTAAGAAAGAAGAAGAAAAAGAACATGACATAACATGTGCTAGCAACACAGACTAATGTCCAGCCTCATCGAAATCCACAGAAAAGTGGTTGAATTCCATTATTTACTAGAAAATAGAGTATCATCATTGGCAAGGCATGTTCAAGCATGACATTAAGGAGGAGGAACACAGTATCGAGTACAATGCCATGAACTTACTTACATATCCCAAATGTCTTTACTTACAATTCCATAAATTAACAACAAGTCCATCATAAGTCAAACTAGAGCAAAACTTGAGGACATGTATACAATGTGTGTGGTCCAGACCATATACCTTGCTAAAGTTAACAAAGCCAAAGCATGTCAAAGAGGAGATGACAATTGCCATCATTGGCAGACTGTTAAAAAGACCATCTTTCAGTAAATTTACATTCAAATACAGCTTCTAGTCCAAAAGTTACACAATGAAATCGAACTTCAATCATCCACAACTATTAGATACGCCTCATATCAAAGTTCAACTAGAACCGTAGTAACTAGCTGAAAAAAGATTTTAGTCCAATCCAAAAACAGAAAGCCCTGGCGGCATACCTTCACTTGACTCCAGTCCAGGTTTACAACTGCAAGTCTTCGAGTCTCTTTATCTATTTCAGGTATATTTTCCTCCTGCAACACACAAATTCCAAGTTGTCACTAATTCGCCAACAAAAAAAATTGAATTGCACAAAATCAAAGCCTCGATTTCACATGCACAACCGTCTCTTCCTCCTCCGAATGAATTCCTTGCTCTTCATCCGAATCCGTACTACTCGTGGAATCATCGCTAACCCTATCCCCATCGTCGTCGTACTCTTCCTCCTCCTCCTCGTTCAAATCCAACTTGCTCGCCTCCGAATCTGATGAATCTCGACCTAATTTCTTCATCTTCTCGCTATCGCTCTCACTCTTGCCCTCACTTTCGCTCTCATTGCCGCTCTCTTCATCACTTTCCGCCTCATCGCTTTTCTCTTTTCCTGTTTTTCTCTCATCTTCGCTTTCGAGGCGGTAGTAGTGCTTGAGAGGGTGCTGAGAAGAGTCATCTCTGCGCTTTCCGCGCTTGTCGATGCGAACCGAGGAGGATGCGAAGCTCTTGTCGGTGAACATGCGGTTGAACCGAGAGTCGATCGCGACCTTCGACTTGTGCCTCGGGGCTGCCTGGAACCTAGGGTCCGAATGCACCGACGCGAACCGAGGGTCCGTGATAAGCTTATCCTCATGGCTGCGATTGCCGCCGCTTTCTGCAGTCTCAGTCGATTTATCGCCTTTTTTGGTTCCCTTCTTGTTTTTGGAACCCATGGGCGTCGTGAATATTACTGGCGGCGGAGATTAGCTGGGAAACGGTGAGAAAGGAGGCGGAAGAACGACGGAGGCGGGCTTGTAGGGCAAGCAACGGCCGGTGTTAGTCGTCTTTATTCAGTGTCGACTGTCGAGCATAAACCCTAAAACGGTGGCTTTGAAAATCAACCGGGTCGGATCAAAATAACTAGTTCCAGTTTGCTGTCCCGACTCCGAGAGTTGCCGGTTAAACTTTAGTCATTTGTCGCTGCAAAAGGATTCAAGGACTTTTATAACGACCATATGAAGGCCCGTTTCTAAATCTCTTTGTGGGTATACAGTAATGGTCGCTAAACATGAGCAGTGGCGTTTGATTAGGAGAGTTTGCAAGTTAGTCAACGTGCAAAAACCTAGCTGCCCGTCCATGCTGATGATGTGGAAGGCCCATATCACTTTGTTAAAGCAAATTTTTACCTTTCAACCAATTTTTAAAAAGACTGTGAAGTTTATCGTTGTATCTTAGTTTTTTTTACTTCTCACTCCAATCATCTATTTCTGTCAATTTGTAGGTCATCCTCAACTTTAGAGAGAAGGAACGGGAGAGGAGGACAAATGGGCCGACGGTATAAGTACGCCAAGATGCATTGGCAAGTTATGAAACTTGTTTGTGGATCATGTTCTTTTAATTAATGACACTGAAAAATTGCGGTTAAATATTGTCACTAAAAGCATTAGCAAAAATGTCAATAATCATGTTTAGCGACCATTTATTATCTATTAATAGAAAGATTATAGCCTCTTTTTACAATCATTTATCAGTGCAAGTTACGGATCATGCTCCTTTTAATGACATGACAGAAAGTTATGGCTAGAAATTGTCATTAAAAATATCAATAAATATATTTAGCGATTATTTATTATTTGTCCATAAAAAAATTATAGTCTCTTTTCACAATCTGAGTTGCCATTTCTTTTTCTTTTTTTTTTTACATTTGCTCGTCCATCACAATTTCTTCTCTCAGAAGAATGAAAAAATAATTAGAGTTATGTGAGATGTGAGGTTCGTAGGCTTGTTGCAATCTTGGATTCTAAGTTTCAAAATGTAACATACGTCACCAAAAAAAGTTAAAAAAATAACACTTTTATCCAACCGTTAGGGTTCCGTCCAAAAAGTCATAATTTCGTCATTACGTATTTTGAAAATGGCAATATTGCCCCTGTACAGTATATCATGAATAATTATAATTTTTAATTTTTAAATTAGGATATCAAACCCTACTTTTTTTAAATTAGGGTTTTAAAACCTAATTTGAAAATTAGGCTTATCAAACCCTGAAATTAAGAACCTAATTTGAAAATTAGGGTTTTGAAACCTTAAAATTAGGGTTTCAAAACCCTAATTTTCAAATTAGGGTTTCTATCTCCAGATCTGATCTCGCCGCCGGCAGCCCAAGCCTCATCCCTCACCCCACGCCGCCGGCAGCTTCTCTCGGCCCACCATCCTACAGACTCGCCCTTGGCAAACCCACCCACCACGCCGGCAAGCCCTTTGGCAAACCCACACCGCTGATACGCCGTCGGCAAGCCCCTTGGCAAACCCACGCCATTGAGACACCGCCGGCAACCCTTTCTCACTTTAAACCCCATTTCAATTCAATTCAGTAATTCAATTCAATTCAACGGAGTGGTCGTCGTCATTTCTTGGGCGACGGGGGTCTATGAGCGATGATCGGCGTCCGACTCGAGGAGAGGAGATAAAGCTATGCGGCGACGGGGGAGGGGGAGGGTGGTGCGGTGGCCGGGGAAGGGGGAGGGTGTTGCAGTGACGTGGATGGGGTCAGTGATTGTAGCGACGGCGAAGGGCAGAGGCAAGCGGGGTGGGTGGGGGGTGACCGAGGGAGAGAGGGCTGGGGGGGCCGCGAAGGGCAGGGGTGTGGGTGGCGGCGAAGTGGATGGGGAAAGGGTGGGGGAAGAGAGAGAGAGTAAAAAAAAATTAGGGTTTTTCTTTTCTAAAAAGAAACAATGGCATTTAAAAAAATAATTTTCTAACGTAAGGGCAATAAAGTCGTTTTGTTAAAACCGTTAGAATTTTTAGGGTTCCGTTTGGTCAATGGACACAAGTGTAATTTGTCCAAACTATTGTCCTTGCATGTAATTACCCCAAAACCTCAGGGATATAGGTGTAATTAGCCCAAGAATGAAAAAATGACTCGAGAGTTTCCTACATGAGATGTACAGTAGTAGTTCGTAGGCTTGTTGCTATTTTGCTTCTTGGATTTCTGGCTCTTAAAGAGAGAGATACATTGTACCCAATGGACCAGCTTCATTGGCACAGTTTTTAAACTTTTTGAGGTTACTAAAAGGTCCCATAGTTGTAATTGTTATTTCATTTTTCTATTTTTGACTTTGTAGTCTCCATTTAAAGAAAGCGATCTACACGGTTATTGTTTTTTCTTTCTCCGTTTTAACGTAGTAATAAAAAATAATTTACAAAATAAAGGTACCAACACAAAAAAAAGGACTTTCCATGCTTCATGCCCTAAGAAAAGAGATACCAATGAAATCAATTGTATGACACACTTCCTTCTAGGGGTGAGCACGGTTCGATTTGGTTTGGTTTTGGAGTCAAACTGCAAATCGAACCGTTACTACTCGATTTGAAAAATTGGGAACCGAACCGAACCAAACCAAACATCTTCGTTTTTGACGGTTCTGTTTGGTCGGTTTGAACGGTTCGGCTTAGTCGGTTTGAATCGATTTGCCTACTTAAAGACGTTGTTCCTTTGCACACTACTAATTGAAGTTATATTTTTTCTAAATTGCATAATAATCTTGTTTCATTCTATATATAAGTTCTCATTGATGAATGAGGATGAATGAGTAAATATAAATTAGATATTAGTCACAATTTTTTTGTATTCTAAGTGTTGTTAATATTTTCCTTTCTTTTAACTTTCAAGATTTATTTATTTGGAATTGCTTAATACCTTATATATGTAATTATCAGTGAAATGTTACTAAAAATACATTAACATATCATAGGTCGGTTCGGTTCGGTTTGAAATCGGTTTAAAAAATGTGAACCGTGAACCAAACCGAACCAAGGTCAGTTTGGAAAATATGAAATCAACCGCTAAGATCTTTGGATGGTTCGGTTTAAGTGGTTCAGATTGAATTTGTTCAGTTTGAGCGGTTCAGATCGGATTGGTTCGGTTTGAACGGTTTGATACTCACCCCTACTTCCTTCTTGTATATGCACCAATGCAAAATATCTCCCGTTTATTAAACTTGGCACTCGTTAGGTGTCTAACAAACAATTGTTCTATAGTTAAAGGCAAACGTGCAGTATAACAAGGTCTATTAGACTCTAGGCCTTTGAACTCCGAATGAAATGTAAGTTTGACCAATTATGAAATTTAATATTTGAATAGATTTGAGAAAATCTAAAACTTTCAAAAAAACTGTCATTCGTACTTCAAACTTGAATGGATCATATCACAACTACGCTTTAATACTTTTCTGTCATTATCACTTAAACCCTATTCATAATTTTTTAGCCAATTAAATTTTTACCTATTAATTATTCGTCAATTAAACTCTACCGATCGCTAGCATTTCAACTTCAAACGGCTTGAGGATGATTGTACAAAAATAGAAGTTATTATTTTGGTTAACCTATTACTTGGATAATACTGTAATATTTTACATATATTTAGTAACTTTTGGGTAGGGCTCAAATTGCGAATATATAATAGTCAACATCAAATTGGCCAAGATAATATGTTCAGAGTTTAAGGAGCTATTGCCGACAAAAATCAGGGTCTAATCGCTATTCAACCTTTATAGAAGGAAAAGAGAATGTATACCAGTTGAAGCCTCTGATAAGATTACGCGTGCTTCTATAAAAGGTTCATATTCTTTCTGTTGCTGAGAGGTGAAGATCAACGAGCTTCGAAGTGGAGATCAAGCTGGAACAGTATTATACTCATTTTTGCAGTTCGTTAGCTTAGCGGCAACGATGTAAAGCCGATAAATTAGCTTGATGAGTTTTAGAAATGATTCTTTATCTTCCAACTGTAGTTTTCCAAATTAAAACCCAAAAAGAAAGGTTCAAATCCTTGATCCAAAGAAGCCGCAGGAGTCCTCATGAAACTAGAAGTCTAAGAAACGTTTGTCAAGACTAGTTATCTACTAGTAGAGGTACAACTTGGGCTGGGCAACTCGTGTTAGCCCCTAGAAATATGGACGTGAGCTTAGTCTAAAAGTAATCATCGTGGACGCCGACACAAAATTTGAGCCCGTAAAAATATGAGTTGGGCATGGATAAATGTTTTTCGAATCCCGCCCAACTCGTGAAAATTTAGCCCTTCAAATTTTTATATAAGATATGAATTACATATATAAATTTGACGTGTACAAGATATGTAATTTTTTTTCCTTTAGTTTTTAAAATCTCTAACCATATGCTTTTAGAGACATTTGGAGACTTCTTTTTTCTCTCTCGTTTGTTATTATAGGACTAGATTTCGTAAGATTGTTTCCAAAACCGTTGTCTTTTTCTTTTTATTTTATTTTGTCCTGTAACCTTGTTTCCATGCTTATAATTAAATCCATTTTGAGAAATCACTATACTCTTCTTTATTATCATGACCAATTAGTAGACTTCGATAGTAAATGATATGCTTAAAAGTTATATAGATAAAAACTCATGACAATTAGTGCACTCGGATGATAACGAGTATGCGTTAAGTAAACAAAAACTAATATAAAATCATGGACAACCAGTTGGAAGCTCATGTCCAACCCGTGCCCATCAAAATTTTAATGGATTGGACATTTACAGGTACAATTTGGCCCGTAAATGGGTAGGGGGGTTGGGCACGGGCACGAGTTTTTCAGAGTTGGCCGGACATGGTCTGCCCAAATTACAGTCCTATCTACCGGTAACAAAAGAAACTTTTTTTTGACATGATGACAGGCAAAATGTAAGACAAAACATTAGATTCTCAAGACTCGATCATGCACGCATGCACGCGAAGCAAACAAAGTCGGTAAATGGTGGTTGAACTAAAGTCCTGGCTTGCGAGCTCAACAAGTCCCGACCTCATACTCTCCTCATAATTGAGAAACCAAATCATCCCACTGTTGGCTGTCACACCTTTACATCCCCTTATAACTAACTAAGCTGATCAAACTTAAAAAACAATCTACCACCACACCTTAATGATTCTGATGGTTCAACCCTAACCACCTCAAGCCTTGCCTTCCCCTCTCAAATTAATGGGTCTTTGATGACTCAAATTAGCCTTGCTTTCCTAAAGTTGGAAGACTTCGAGGGCATTCCTTTGTTTTTCTCCCTCCAAAAGAAAAAGCAAAAGTGGATCGTATAGAACTTCCTTTTGGTAAATCAGTTGCAAAATGCTCTTTTAGACTTGCCAATTTCGGTCTTGCATCTTTTACGCAAACATTTTTTATTTTTACCCCCTCTACTTTTTACAACCTCGGTCTATTTCTATCACCTCAGATACTCGTTCGCGCCTCAATTGGTCAGCAAAGGAGTATTTATGGAAACAAAATTCATGGTATACAAGCATTTTTTGTTAGACTTTTCCTCCTTCAAATATCTGATGATGAATTACAGATCCTAAGAGGCAATTCTTATTTATTTAATTTTTTTTTGGCTGTAAGTTGTAGGAAACCAAGAGAGAGGATATTACAAAGCCATTTAAGGATCAACACTTTCTGAGGGAAAGAACTTACTTAAGTAAACAAGAACTTTGTATTCAGCACACTATAAAATCTAGAAAGTTTTATCACGATGCGCAGGCAAGATGTATAACATGGACTGTCTTGGACCCCCCTTTGCTTCAAAAACACTGCATTATCATCATGCATGCTAACCAACTTCACCCATTAGATGACACGACCAAGATGTTAAATCTCTTACGAACAACTCTCTAAGCTCCCTCTCTCTATAAATAGCTTAACTTCATGCTTAACAATAAGCAAAAGCACAGATACTAGAGTTGTTCCTAGCTAAGCATATTGTGCCATGGCAATGATAACTGCACTGTTAATCACCTCCCTGCTCATATTTTCAGTCCCATTTCCAGGGAATGCACTGAGTTTGAACTACTATGACGAGACATGTCCAGGCGCCGAGGCAATTATCACGAAAACTGTCAAGGAGGCCATGACGAGCGACAAAACAGCCCCTGCAGCACTACTCAGGATGCATTTTCATGACTGTTTCATAAGGGTAGACTACTAAGTGAATTTCTTAGCCAACACGAGGTGAGTTGTCTGGAAAAGCTTATCTCCAAATCAATCTAACCTCTTTCTTGTGTTTGCAGGGATGCGATGCTTCCATCTTGTTAAGCTCAGTGGGGAAGAACACTGCAGAAAAGGACGGGCCACCTAATGTTTCTTTGCATGCCTTTTACGTCATTCATGATGCAAAGAAACAGGTAGAAGCCTTGTGCCCCGGTGTGGTCTCATGTGCTGATATCTTGGCCTTAGCTGCAAGAGATTCAGTTGCACTAGTAAGTAGTAACACTAACACCAACAAAACATACTTCATATTCTTCCAACCCCCCCCAATGTTCTTTGGAAATAAAACATGTCCCTAACTACTGTACACAACATATTCAAATTCAGAGCAGAGTAGAATAAGTATCTGGTAATTGAATTGCATTCATTTGACAGTCTGGAGGGCCAACTTGGGATGTGCCCAAGGGAAGAAAAGACGGAAGAATATCGAAGGCTAGCGAAACGGTACAAATGCCAGCTCCGACCTTCAACTTATCTCAACTTCAACAAAGCTTCTCCCAAAGAGGCCTGTCCATGGACGACCTAGTGGCTCTCTCAGGTATACAAACACTGACTCCTAATTTCAAGTACAAGTTTTATTTGAATCACTAATCTAACTAACAAAAGTTCATGTACCTGTATTTACAGGCGGCCACACTCTAGGATTTGCCCACTGCTCATCCTTCCGGAATAGAATCCACTTCTTCAACACCACCCATGACATTGACCCTTCGTTGCACCCATCATTTGCAGCAAGCTTAAAGAGTATTTGCCCGATCAAAAACAAGGTGAAGAATGCTGGCACCACCATGGATCCTTCTTCAACAACTTTTGACAACACGTATTACAAGCTTATCTTACAGCAAAAGAGCCTGTTTTCGTCAGACCAAGCTTTACTCACATCTCCCAAGACAAAAGACTTGGTGTCTAAGTTTGCTAGCTCACAAGAAGCTTTCTCAAAGGCTTTTGTGAAGTCCATGATTAAGATGAGCAGCATCACAGGGGGGCAAGAGGTCAGAAAGGATTGTAACGTGGTAAATTAAGCGCTTCCTATGGATTTATCTCGCCACCACCGTATTGGAATTACATGAGTAGGGCGATCCAGCACAAGGGGCCAATATTTTTGTTAAATTCTCATAATGCTTCATCAGGATTGGTATGTCCGAAGGGATATGTATGCAACCGTATTGTATGTCTCTGACAAAGTTCATGCATCAATATATGAAGACAAAGGTTGTGGCCTTTCTAATAATGACTGTCGTGCACGAATTCATTAACTTTGAAAATCATGTACTACTTAAGGACCTATGGAAGTGCAAAAAGCCAAAAAAACAACAAGAATTGTCTGGAAACCTGACATTATATAGACTCTTTATCCTCATAATGAATCCTAGTAGATTATAAGTCACATTTAAAGGCATCTAAACTAAACATGTCAGGCAGTGTCCACAGCGAACTTGAAATATCAAAAGACCTTTAAATTTCTTTAGCCAACGTTAATCAAGAAAGGTGAAACCTGAAGATAGTGTCTCATGCTGGATTTTTTCTTTGTACATTTGGAAGAGCCTTTCTACGCTAGAGGAAACAAAACAAGGGGAAAAAAAAGATTACTTCAATTGTATATGGTATAGCCTATCTCATAATCAGAAAATGGAACCAGCGGAATAGAATGAAGGTGGCCAACGAAAAAATTTTAAAATGCAATTAATACAATTCGGTAAAGAATTACATAATCATCCAGAACAGCCATGCGGCCATTGATTGGTCTGGTTAGATCAGTAAAAACATTAAATGATGTGCAATATAAGTCAACGGCAATATCCAAAGTGCAGCAGCAAAAACTCAGAGAGAGTTGCTTAATAGCAAACCAACTTAATAGAACAAACAATATCAAAGTTAGATTCCTAACAACGTGGGTACAAGAATTTATCGGAGATGTAAAAAAATTTCCCAACCTCACCCCCCCCCTCTCCTCCATGGCTGATTAGTCTAATTAGCATAACACTGGAACTATTACATACAGCATAAGACAACGCCAAGTTCAGCCCACAAAAGAAACATTCTTGAGAGATGATGGTCCGTCATCGTCTGAAGAAGATTTAGCAGCACAATGTTTTAAATGCAGTGTCGTAGAAGTGGCATAAACAAGTCAATCATAAGACCATGAGGATCCCCATATTAAGAGATTGCACAGTTGACATTATCACCAAAAAATCCTCTTGCTCCAACAAAAGATATCATTTAACTAACTTGTTCACCATTATAAACAATTTCTGCCAATTGAATGTTGCCACTTAAACTTGATGCCTTCCAAAATGGCATGAACGAAAAGCCGTCAAGGAGCTTTACACACTTCAACCCCCATTTCACCATCAAGAATTCAATGAGATGATGCCCACTGCAATTTTTGGAAGCACAAGCGACAAGGTTTTCCATTCTTGAGAGACGGAAAATATATGCATATTGGCAAGCACATACTTTTAAAAGACAGGAAGCAGACAGATATTACCTTCTATTGTGATAGGTGGTTATAAAAACCGACCCGGGGGAACTCTGAAGGAGAAATGTCACAGTGGCGAAGAGATCATCAAAAGCTTACCAACAAACGTGGGATAAATAATTATCAATATACTGATATAAGTAGAAGAACAAATAAAGATGAATGTGGAACGCGACAGAATGTACTACCCCTTGCTTCGTAGAATACATCAGCCCCAAGAATAATTTTCGGGTGTAAATCGAAGCTGGGTGCATCCCAAACCCCCCATGTGAGTCCCATTACCTACAAGAAAAAAAAAATCATTTGATGAGTCCCTCGTTGGGCTATTCTGCTACTAAGTACTCGTACGCCCCCTTGGCTGAGATAGGCAACTCTATTTCAAGCATGAGATATGATGCTCTCTCTTTATTTGCAATGATGTGCAATCATGCATAAAGGTAATAATTATCGCAAAGTTATGTGTCCTTGCTATGAGGTGACTGGCTTATGTGCTCTTTCTTCTCTTCCGTTTCCTCTCTCCTCCTTGACAGTTGCATTAAGCACCACAGTCATCGTGTGTGTTAACTTCATGCAAGTTATCCCCTCCCCCCACCCTTCCCCACACAATTCCACCAAACAAATAGAAGCCATAAAATCCTGTAGACACGCATCATTGAGCTGGCTAGTTGTTAGATATAAGAATGATGAGCATGATAACTTACTTTGCACTTCAGATTATTTAAGCTGCTCACTCTTTTCATATTGGCCAGAACCTGCACATCCAGTACCTTAGGGTTATAAGCAAAGAGATTTCGTCAAACTATGGAGTTGGAAACACTAATGATCTCAGCGAGGCCCTTCACAACTTATAAGATGGCAAAATAACAGAATGCAACAAGTCATCCCAAAAATTGTACCTGAAAATTTGCTCGATAACATGTTGATGAAGAATTTGAAGAACTTCTAATTTTGAAGGGAAACTTGCATCCTAACTACTTCAGGACTGACGTTAGGCTAAATTTTCCAAGACAGGATGCCTACTGCCTATCGCAGATACCAACTGCCAATGCACCAAAAACTCGTAACTAATAAGCTACACCTGCTTTTTAGTGTAGATTAAGCTTTCGAAATGATGTCAGAAGCTCCAATTCCCATATTTATCAGTATTAAATGTTAATGAGATGGCTGAAGTAGGGTCTTATGGCTATCTTAGAACCCTAAAGTGTTCAATGAATTCCACAGGAGAGTTTGGCTGAGTCAACTTTCAAGTCCTTACCAAGAGTTTCAGAAATTAAGGCTTTGAGAGTAAAACTGCTATCGACATTCTTTAAATAGCGAGTTCCACTCAACTTCATAGTCCTTCCTACTTCAGAGCAACAGAAGCATTAAATTTACTGAAGCAAGTGCTGACAGCATGTCGAGATTGGCCTAAATGAGAAGGGTGACTTTCATCTTATTATTAGGAGGAAATCTCCATCTTGAAGGCCTTTCAAATAGCATGATATTGAAAGTCTTCATTTAAATTACAATGTAAAATTACTACACATGGTAAATGCACTGAGGAATCACGCCGTGGATTCATCAAAGCAACTACAAATTTAAAAGAAAAACAGAGAAAATACCAAGTCGCAAGTACGACAGCCATGACTATATAGAAACACTACCTCAAGCCTTTCAGAGTCATCAGTTAGCGTAACATCTGAGCCCAATTTCACCGCTACTAATCCAGGCAATGAAGTTCCCGCTCCAAGCTGTAAACAACAGCTTTCAAATAATGAGGGGGAGCGCGTATAGTGTATGATCTAGCCATCGCAATTTTGCCAAATTATACTCCCTCCCTTTTCAAAACTGACGCACCCTTTGACTTTTTGAGAAATCTAGTACGGAGTAGTTTATTTTGTCAAACAAAAGTTATTTGATTTATAATTGACATCAGAATACAATCCTAATTCTATGCTGGGAATTCGCATAAACTCGAGGGCACAAATATTATGAAACGGAGGGAGTCGAGAGTAACTGACACGGACAAAACGTGAAACTTGGAAATGAAACGACTTAAGATCAACTCGACTATTTGATTTCTAATTAACAAAATTCAATTGAAGTGTTAGATGTTCCAAAGTAGTTAAGAGATCACCTCGACCACCGTAGCTCCCAAAAAGCGCGATTTCTGTTGCCAGACATACTCGGCCAGAACAACACTGCATGGCCACACGAACAGGCCGTACTCCTCTTTCATGCTCTGGACATATAAATTGGCATAAACAAATGCTGTGAAATGCAGACATATAGGGTTTTTGTTGCGTCTTTTTTGTACAGACGGAAATTCGATGGAGGCGCACCTCGATTATGGTGATGGAGAAGGCGTCTGAGGTGTCGCTGGAGTCGCCGAAATGGTGTAGAGATGTTGTGGTCATGTCCGTCGATTCCACAGCCACTTCATCGCCGTCGTCAACTTCCATGTGGCTGGCTGCGATGCCACGGAGCCGGAGAATCCACAGTCGCCCGCGAAAAGACTTCCCAAAGCCTAAAATGCAATTTGGCCCACAGAACGGCTAATACATGTTTTCCAATTTTCAAAAGGTATTTTTATATTTTAAAAATAGCAAAAAGAAAAAGGAAAAATGGTACAACAGAAATGAAAAATACTATTTTAACTTGTTTAATATAAAAAATTATATAAGAATAGTAAATTTTATCAAATCCTCGTCTTACTAGCCAATGTGGCACGCGTGGTATGCGTACAAAATTAAAATTATTGATCTGAATTTTATAATAAAAAATAAACATTACAATATAAGTATTTATCGTTATATTCGATCAAATGAGTGCAAAAATAAAAGTATAATATAATATTCTTATATAATGCTTGATATTATAATTTTCATAATATCAACCATTATTTTTGAACGTATATAACTACATATTTTGGATGTATTTTTTATTATACTTTTTGAAAAAAAAATTAAATTTTAAAATCCAAACATGACCTTTATATAATTATTTAACATTTACAATCTTTACTTTTATGTCAGTTTTTTTTAAAAAAAAGTTAGAATGCCACTTGTCACTATTTTATATTGGTAGTCACATAATATAAAAAAGATATTAACTTTAATTTTATATTTATAAATATTTAATAGTAAATGTTAATACCGAAGATTTGTTAAAGTTTCATTGACTTTGTTAAAATTTCATTGATTCACGTGCGAATTGAATGCGATTTTTATATTTAGGCAAACTTTTAATTAATTAAACATCAAATTTTAACAATATTGTCAAAATGAAACAAAATAGCTGTAATTGTACAAAGTGAATAAACATATAAAAATAATGGTAAAACAAAAGTTTCGATACATGATAAGATCGTACCTTGTAAATTAGAAAACAAAAAGTATCATATGCGACGAGTCGAGCTCAAAACCGTGGTACGGGCTTAGCTGGCACGAATGGAGAACCATCAGATTCGAATAAACGCCGCATCAACGTGCCAGAATCCTTTGTGACCCACGCGTACTGCTCTTCTCGATACACGTCCCACCCATCTGATCGCCCCCCCCATCAGTCATCTCCCCCCTTCTCGAACCCACCCAAACAAGACAACACACACTCACACACTCCGATCAGTTCGTCCATGGCGTTTGCTCACTACTTGCTGGCCGTTCCCGTCGAAACCTCGAAGCCTCACATCAACACTGCGATTGCAGCTCCTGCTCCCTCTATATCGTCGTCTCTATTTTCCGCCGCTGTTTCTCCTTCTCTTTCTCTTAGGTTGAAGCCTCGCAAGTTTTCCGTCTTCCCCAAACTCCTCAGAATCGGCCACAAGGGTGAGTATCCTATGATTGTTAGCCATTAATTATCTGTCGGTGGTTTTTTGGTGCTACATACCCGTTACATGTGTGTTCGTTTCTGGGGGTAACCGTGAAAATGATGGGAATTGCGGCGATCAGAGTCAACGTAGTATTGCATGCATTTTCCCTTCATTAGATTACGTTTTGACAAAATTTCTCTTGCGTTGGAAAGAGAGGGAAATAACACATTTTTTTTTTTTGGGTATCTAGTGGCCTAGTTGACGATTCCCTGTGGGTTCTTAATCTTGATATTTTCTCATGGTGCTTATGCAGTAAGCCTTACTTTTAGGCTTGAATATGCGTATAAAATAGCAATTCAAAAAAATTAGTTGTTATAAGTTATTAAGTCAATGAGCAAGATCAAGGGCATGTGCTCAAATTCTATAGTTCCACCCTAGGAATTAGCCGGATGGACTCATATTTTAAGGGAAAGGTAGTAACAAATCTTTGCCTCTTCTCACACGTACAGATTGAAAGGAAGTAAGCGATTAATCTTCCAAAAATTGAGGATGGAAGCACAAAAAAAAAAAAAGTGCTGGCGATACGATAGTGTGACAGAGAGCCTGGGGGTGCGGCTGTATCAGCGGAGCGGCGCTTGGTCGCGGCGAAGTGAGTGAAGTGCTGGCGACACGATAGTGTGACAGAGAGCCTGGGGTGCGGCTGTATCAGCGGCGCGGCTCATGGGCGCGTCGGAGTGTTGGAGACGGCGCGCGGGCGCGGGCAACGGGCTGCTTCTGGGCCATCTTAATCCCAAAAGTTGGTTGCGTAACTGCTGGAGATGAGTTCGAATGGAAGAAAATAAGACTAAAATTCTGTAAGAACCTTGAAAAAGAGAAGCCATTAAGTTGTCCGTCCATAGGCTGTAATTTGTCAACAGGAAAAAAAATGCTGTAGATGGGGAGATGCTAACTCTTCAATGCGCTGCAAATATATCCTTAAATATGCATTGTTTTGAATTGATAGGCAAGTCTTTCCTATAATAAACATTTTTCTTTCTAATTAGGTTTCTGTATTTTTGGCACTAATACTTAGTTGAACTTTGCTTCGTTTTGCAACAGAGTTGGCTAAACATGGTTTCCTGATGGTGCTTTTAATTTTATGCACGCATGTTTGGAAATTTCTTTGTCTCTTCCATATATTCCCAGTGCGACGATATGAGTATCTGTGATCGGTTCAGCAAACTGTGAGCTAGCGTACAGTGTTCTGCTTATATTAGCCAAAATGCTCGAGTTTTTAAGACTGCTGTTTGATATGAGCACCCAACAGAACAATACTATTAAGCAATCATTGACTGTTACTCTATCTAATATCCTAATGAGTGGCATGCAGTCAATAATCTACGAAAATAGTCTCATTTTAGAATTTTTCTTAAAGTTCTTTTGAGAATATGACAAGTACTGTAGGTGTTCCTCCTTGTTCTTAGGACTTGTCTAAAAGCTTTGTATGCCTGCCACTCTTGTAGCGCCAATCTAACCAAGGTGTGGGCAATGCTTCATAGTTTTTCCGCCTCCAAAATCAAATTATGCTATACTTAAAGCAGGAGATTTTATCTATTTACCCACGGTAAGGTGTACAAGGCTTACAGTATTGGTAAAGTGGTTGATCGACTTACCCAATTAATATGAGAGAAAACTGACCAAACAAAGGAGAAAAGGGTCAGGCTTCGCATGAAGAATATGTTCAAAGCTTTATCTTAAGATTTTCTTATAAAAAATTATATATATGTTCAAAGCTGATTCTGATGCTCAACAAAACAATGTGTTTTTTCTTTGCTAATTTTCTAATCTAGCAGCATATACTAATGTGGAGATTCAAGTTTGGTGAGATATTCGAAAAAAATTATCTAGCACCTGATAGGACATGTAAATGAGAAAATATTTGTTTCCCTTTCTTTTTGGGTTTGTACATCGTTGCCAACTGTATTATATTAGTGCTTGGTTTCAATACTAACAGTACTTGTACATTTACCTATATCATACACAAATACATAATTTGTTATGCTATTAATTGTCCGCAGCCAAGGCTAAGCCACAAGAATCTGAAGTCAGCCCAGCTGCAGATTCCTTCACTCAGTTTAAACATCTACTTCTACCTATCACAGATGGGAAACCTTATCTCTCTGAGGGGACAAGACAGGTTTTCCCTTTTGCCTTTTCTGTTTCCTCCCTTTGGCTCCATGCACAGAGTACTTTTTTGGGTGACATTTTAATTAACATCAAAAATAGATTCTTTTAGTGCGGTATTGTGATGAGATTGTGCTGCCGAAGTTAAGAAGTTTCCGTGTTTTAAGTTAAACGGTTGCATGCAAAGGTTGACTCTTAGCTATCATGGCATGATAGCATCAAGGGCCTGGATCATAAAGGTGCAACTCGCCCTCCCTTCTGATTGATAAGTATTTCAGATACAACTATGAGAGACTACTCCAATGATTTTTGTTCCGAAAGAGTGATTTGGGAGGCCCAAGGATTCTGCATATTGGAATTGATATCTTTGTTGCATAAAGTTTGCCAATTATTATTAGCTTGAGTGTTGAAATTTTTTAGTGCTTTTTTGTTACATGTAATTCCACTTATGAAGAAAAATATTGTTAGCTTTATTCTTTGCCTCTTGGCCATTTTGTTCTCACGTCTGTTTTAACGTGCTTGTTAACTTAGTTACTGATTCGTGGTTCAACTTATTCATAGGCTGCATCAACTGCTACTGCTTTAGCAAAGAAGTATGGTGCGGACATAACAGTTGTTGGTATGTCTGATAGTTCCTTTTCTAGTGTTATATGTTTGCTTCAGCTGTTATAGAGGAGATCTTCCAGACCCTCTTTTATTGCAAAATCTCAAGGAGTGTAGAACTTCATGGTCCTTGCAGTTATTGACGAGAAGCAGAAAGAGTCGTTGCCGGAGCATGACACCCAGCTAACCAGTATCCGTTGGCATTTGTCTGAAGGTGGGTTTGCTCAAATTTTGCATGTCACTATGTAGAAATTGATTTGGTTTTCCTTTGTCCTTGAGAGGGCAAGTGTGGGAACGAAACGGTCGAGTCAAACTGAGTATTGGGTTACTTGAGCTCAAAAAAGTTTCAATTCGAGTCATTTATAGAAGGGGCCGATGTAATTCACGAGCTAAGCTTTGACAGTTTTGCGTTCAGCGAGTCAAACTCAAGCTTCTTTACTTGGTAAGTTACTTGTCTAGTGAGCTCAAACTGAGCTGAATAAGCTGCAGAGCTTAATAGTATTCCCATGCTTGGCTCGTTTATCTTACTAACATTGCAGATGAGCCTCCGTATGGTGAGCACTGGCCCAGTCGACTTACTTGATAACCCTCTTAAAGTCTGAATGAAATCCCATATAGACATTAAATGCATTTCACAAAATGAGAGCCTATGGGCCTTGGGATTACTTGCCTGTGCGTGCTGCATTGCAGTTGTCAGGCTTTCAAAGTGAGCCCTTTCTCAGTTGTTAGATGATTTTTGACCCATTGTGCGTATATAACTATTGCACTTGTTAGATGTGTGTTATAAATTGCGGTGATGCAGTTGCTTGTCTATAAATTGTGTTATGTCATATTACAGATGTGTATCACTAAAGTTCTGCTTGGAAGTAGATGAAACACACATACAGGACTTGTAATCTCTGCATTTAGCAGCCTGCTGTAGTTTTTTGAGACAATGTTTGCAACAATGCTGTTTGTTGTAAGCTGTAGGTTTTACATGTATATTGTGTATGCTCTTCTCTCTCTTTCCTTCAGGATATATCTCCTTGTAGCTGAATTTGTTCTTTGGAAAACAATAGGTGGGTTTCAGGAATTCAAATTGTTAGAGCGACTTGGAGAAGGGAACAAGCCAACAGCTATCATCGGCGAGATTGCTGATGAGATGAATTTGGATATGGTGGTCATGAGCATGGAAGCCATTCATTCCAAGCACGTGGATGCAAACCTTTTGGCTGAGTTCATCCCCTGCCCTGTCTTGCTTTTGCCATTATAAAACGATGTTCTTTTCAAGTTTATTGATGACTGAAGATTGTCTCCTCAAATGCAAGTTTCCCTTTCTGGGGTTTCTTCAGTTTCCGCGTTTACTTAAGCTTCTAAGGTTAGGTTAGGCTGGAAAATTATCTCGTGTAGTTGGCGGGGTGGTTATATTAAGATGGTTCTTACGCTGAAAAATGTAAATGAATTAGCAAGGTTAATTAGTTGGAAGGTCGAAACTCCTGCAAAAACTGTGCAAGTTTTGTATTTTTGCCTTTGGCGGTTTTGAATTCTTGCACTAAAATTGTCTCGTTTTGGTGTCACCATATAACCCAATAGATGATGCAGTTATCAGATGTTGGCCATTTGTAGGCATGGCTGCCTAGATGCTACGTACCCTATCACAATGTAGGAAAAGGTGGCCTTGTATCTAGAAAGTCGATTGACGTAAAGGACACAATTCAGAATTACAACATCCCCGCTTAATGAGTTCCACTTGACAACCTGCTAGCCAAAAGTACGAATTTTAGGCAATCGCCAGAGTTTGTGCCACAATTTTGGGGCCAGAGAGGCTTCCAAAGGCTTGGCCCTTAGGAGTTGTTGTTGTTTGAAGCCAAAAGGAGAAGAGCGAAAGAATTTATTGTTAATCACACGGCAGAAGCCAGTAAATCCAAGGTTCCACATTTCGCTGGAAAGATACAGAAGATTTGGGCATTGATAGATACTCGAAATAAACGGAGCACCCAACCAAGGTCCCAAGTAAAGGTGTCTGGGTTACTTAAATATGTTATTCGCGTACATTGGCTGTCATGATTTTTAAACGAAAAAATAAGAGAAGGCGAACTGTTCAATAACCACCATCCTTTTCCTAATTTAGCACCCCCAAGGGAGAACTTTGATGGATCTGTATTGCGGCCTTCTCCTATTCATCAACTCTAACATCATTCTTCTGCAGTTGCTGTTACGGATCAGCCTCACTCTTCAAGCCAGCAGCTTTGCTCAGCATCTTCTGCCTATGTTCAACTTACCTCATGTTAGTTCAATCTTATCATGAACCTGAATCATTTGCTAAAGCGTCCAATCATTCTTGCCGGAGAGATGCTAAAAAATCAATAAATAAGGGTTCATATATTTATCATATTCGTTTTCCGTTTTTTGCAATAATGATAAAAAAAAAAATTGTGTACTTTTACTATTTTTTGCTTCCAGCATTTTTCACTTAAACTTAATCCAATATAAAAAAATGTAATAAAATATATTTTGATGAAAATGATAAAAGTACACGAGCATATTTTCTAACTGAATACGAAAATACAAAATAAAAATAAAAAATAAATATGATAAATGTACGGACCCAAGACTCGGTCTCAGTGCAGAAACAAGCCAAAGAAACATGGATTCTCCGTTCCTTTACTTTCCAGCAAAGGTTTCGTTTTAAAATTCGTCGCCCGAATAGGGTACTTCATTGGACGCACGAAGCATTTCTAGTACAACCCACTTCAAGGAAGTTCAATCGAGCACAGTAATGAGTAATGACCACACAGTACCTTTCTTTGCAAACATTGATTGAACCAAAAAAAAGTACCTTTGCAAACAACGAGTCAGGCTTGCTTAGTCAGTAATGTTTCGTTAAAAGACTCGGTATCTCGAATTCCAGTCCACCCAATGTTTTGCTCTTATGCTCACATTGTCAAATAAGGCACCCAAATTACTTGATCGTTCTTTAATTAATTTTCGAAATAAAAACAACGATGTTTGTTAATGAGTGAATAAGAATGAAATATTTAAATGACACAATTGAGGAAAAATTGAGAGAAAATCGTTTGAAATTGATTCTACCACCGTTGAATATTATTGTGAACTTATTTTTGTCTTCCTTAGTCGTTTTTCATGTTCCGTCAGTTCTTTCTCATTTCGTAGTTCTTGATAGTCAATTTGTTATAGTGCAACTTAGTGTATGTTTGGAGGGAGTGAAATGTTCGTGATGATCAGCTCGGTGGAGGTATCGAAGTTACTGGAAGCTCCCCCATTAACAAGAAAAATGTTTATTGCCAGAGACTTACTAAAAATATATATATATGTATGAGAGACAATGATCGACGTTAGTAGCATCATGTTCTTGCCGCCCAAAACAAAAAAAAAAAAGTCGGTTCAGGTCTTCTTATTTGTCCATATGAAGGAACGAGTATGCGCCTAAGCTTTAGAAGCCGATGTGATAAGTAAGCCCATGGGCTAGCAATTGATAACAGAAAAAAGAAACTGAGCAGCCCGAAACAAATGTCCATCCGACTCGGTCGTGGATATCCTTTAGCCTGACAGCGATGCCTGACCATCCATCCTATGGAAAATTGGAAATTACGAGGAAAACAGAAAAGGAAAATCAAACACAACTTTAATTACATGTCACTTTCGATAATCTTTTCTGACCCACCCACCTGGAAATTCCTGCTGATTTTGATATTCATTCAATCCAAAGTTCGGGTCTGAAAGGCTTGACGAAGACTTACTCCAACTTTGGATCGAGCCCATTTTAGCGAATAACATTTGTCGCAACCAACCGTTTTCTTTAGTTACAATCTGGAAAGTAACGTAACAATAATTACAAAGTTTTGTGGGAGCATAGAAATGTCATCAACGAAAGATTTATCGAACGATTGATTACTCGTCGCCATATGGCACGGGGCAGAGGAAGTTTGCAATATTTTTTCTTAGTTTTAAAAGGAAACCTTAAACACTTTTGTGGTGCACATGCAAACTAGAGATTTGCAGCCTTCCTCTTTTATAGACTTTTTTTTTGTAGCTTGATTGATGGTTGTAAGGATTTGCATTCTTTGCATATCACCCCGGGAAAGGTAGGTGTGTTGCCCTTCTTATCGGATTTGGAGTGTTTTTTTGCTTTCCGTTTAGGTAAAGTCGTCCCGCCGAGATGATTAATCGTGTATAGCTTGTGGTTCCCCTTCCTCGACTTGGTTCACTGTCCTGATGAATTTTCTTGCTGTGATTGATTTCTTGTAGCATTTTGTTCTCTAAAATCATTAACTTATTTGGATGGAGTTATCATCCAAAGTATCTGTTTTAGTCTGCGGCTTGAGCGCCATACAAATCAGCTGTAAAATTTTGATATTGTTATGTTTCTACGTCTACTAAACATGTAAAAAAATGTACTTTTGCGTTTTAATTTTTATGTTCGCATTGAATTTGTACCGATACCTTGATTTCACATTTTAGCATTTTGCACTCACCGGGTATATCCAACAAAATCACGTATTCGATGGTAAAATACCAGCAATAAATGGTCGTAAAATAAGCTTATCAATTGAAAGAGCAAATTTCGGTTGCTGCATGGGTTGTAAAAATCTTCCTCCAACCACGTATATGTTGATAATTTATAGTCACTAAATATTCCTAGTGGCTATTCTGCTGACACCTTCAGAGACAATTCTTAACGGCATTTTCTTAACATCATTAAATAAAAGTCACTAAAAAATATTTAGCGATCATTAATTGTGACTATATAGAAGGTAAGAGAAAAATTCTTTCAACCTCGATAGCAACCAAATTTTATTCAAATCGAACCACGTAACAAGTTAACAAGTCTCCGTTGTCATAATTATACACATCGCTATGCCTGTTTTCCTTGCCAATACTGCGTGCCAAATGACGTTTGAAATGTTGAATTAAATGCATTTTCCACCCCTCAACTTCTGGTGGGCAAAGCTTTATCTCTGAGAGGGATAATAATTGTATTGCTGTGAAGATGCATATATCAAGCTAACAAATACTACTACTAATTTGCACAGTTTAAGGCAGGAGGGGACGGTGGATGGCATGTCCTGGATGACACCAACTGCCGTTCCAAGGGCATAACATCAACGGCAAGGGTGGTGACCGGTGACGGTCAAAAGGCTACAAAGCTTTCTTGCCGAAAGATATTGGTAGTTCTACGTTTTCCTACTGCCACTGATAATGTCAAATGGTTACTCTTCTCCATTATGGACTTTGCATTTTTTAAGCATAGTTGTTAAAATTGGACCGGTTATTAAATCGGTGTAGGCACCGAGTTCAACCAACTTAACCGGTGTTTCAAGTAAATGAAAGTAAACTAAAATTATAAAAGAAAAAAAATTACTTTCTTAAAGATATATGATAATGTACAACTTTCAAGTTTAGCATAAATACTGTGTAAATTTTCTTTTATCTTTAAATTTTTAGAACTCTAAAGTTATTAAAAAATTATTATCATGCGAAAAACTAGTGCACAATCAAAGAGTTTAGGCTTCGTTTGACAAAACTTTTTTTTTGATTTTCAGTTTTTAAAGAGCAGTTTATTTATTTTTTTTTTTACAAAAACAAGTGGGTGTTGTTTGATAATCCTTTTTTTTTTTTTTGTGTTTGGTAACCCTTTTTATTTTGACTTTTTTTTTTGTGGTTTGCGGTGGCGGTGGTGGGGCGTAGCGGTGGTCAACGGCGGGCAGTGGGAGGGCGGTGGTGGTGGTCTCAAAAAAAAAAAAACCAGTTTTTTGAGTTTTTTTTTTTACTCTTCAGTTTTAAAACTGATTTTTTAAATTGGAGAAGGAAAAAAAATGGTTACCAAACGCACTTTTTTTTTCCAATTTTCAAAAGTGAAAAAAAAAAGAGGAAAAAAAAGAGCGTCAAACGCACTCTTAATATTATCATTTGCTTTGTTGATTCTTTGTTGCTCAGGTGGCATTAAGGTACTTCAAGTTGAACATCTCACGTTCAATCCTAGTGCAAACAACTATATTATGTCGAGTATTTGGCCCAATTCAAGAACTAGACAAGTAAAGTCACTAGTTCGCGGTTAAACTTGTCTGGTCCGGTTCCGTTCCAACAATTATAACTTAAAAACTGTGAATATAAAGCCGATAAACATCGGAAGATATGATATTCTCTGAGTAGTATGGATGACCATTTGCTCAATTTCTCATATTTCTCCATCTTTGATTTTTAACGTTTTCATGCTCCATTAGATTCAACCCGCCCCATAAGCTCAATATATACGAATCAACTCGTAATTCATTTTGTTCTAAACTAGTCACATCAAAGGTTGGTGCAGGAGTTGGCCGGCTATGAATGTCGGCAACAGTCATGTTGTGGTTGCGGAGTTAGCCAGCAGCAGACTTATGTGGTTATCGGCGATGATGGCTGCCGACTGAAGGCTTATGTGTATGTGCATGGGAGAGGAAGGGGAAAAAAACATGTACTTGGGGTTAAGCTTTTGAAAATGTATTTGAGTTAAGTTGGAGATCGAAAAAATTCACACATCCTTACGTGCCTCATTCCGATTTGTCCCAAGTACAAATATATTTGTCCCCCACTACCCCCCACATAAGTACCATACGAGACGGATTTCAATTGAACTCCTAAATTGTCACTACCATCCGTTACACATCCTATACACACATAACGATGTCAATTAGAAATTTGTTCCTATCCAAGTATAGATTGATCCCTAAATTAATTAAAGCTCACCCTAAGTAAGTCTAAAACCATGTACTATGTGAACGTGTCGTTCCCTTGAGCACGCAGTGAAGAAGCAAGGACTCCTCATCGGTAGGTATGAAGCATTTATCAAGTCCTTTCAGTAGTCTATCTATCTATATTATGAGTAAAATTTAAAGCCGTCAACACTGACGACACTTTATAAAGAGTTGTCTAAATTGGCAATTCAAAGAGCTTCTTAGAGCTTCCTCAACATAAGCTTAAGTGGGTTCAATATGCAGTACAGAGAAGAATTGATTTGTGGTACGAGACTAATTTGCAATGATATTACAGCCAAATATTGTACCAAAAGAAATCAAATGAGCTATCAAAATATGAAAAAAAAACCCGAGATCTAGGCGTTATTAAGTTCATCGATCCGTAAAAGTGAACCAAGTTAGGGGGAATAATTAAATTCACACCCTGTAGCGATTTACCTAAAACAGATATGGATACATTACTTGCGATTGATTTCAGTTCTTTAACTTCTGAGGTTCTAAAAGAAAGAAAACGTCTATATTCTTCACGTATTTTGAATCTTGGTGGAAATGAAAACGTACTTTTTTTACGGAAAGAAAAGAAGAAGAAGAAGAAACTGGAGTGAGTTAGTTTAGATGACCAAAGTTTAACCGATGAACACAAGGCCCATGCTATCTAAAATTTGTCAATTTGCTTAATTATGTTGGCATTGCAGATTCAGTTGGTTTACATGGTAAAGTAAAGTTAACTCATAAATCTAAATTTGGTCAATTCACAAATTATGATAATGGAGACTATCTGCTTTACCAAAATAATACAGCAGTCAACATTTTCAGACACAATCAGATCTATGTAATCCAGTCTCAGGTAACAAAGTTTATTTATCAAATGTCCAAGGTTTACCGGCGCATCCAGTCACCGGTAACTTTACCCTGTGAGGCTGGAGACCATCCAAGAAAAAGTTTTAGGAAAGGGGATTCACATACCTCACCCTCCAATGAATTCTCACCAGCGACGACAAGGTCTGCCACGTGGCTAATCACACCCGGGCTCTGAAAAATTTCTAGCTCACACAAGAGTAAATTTTTTTTTTCACTTGGTTCAATAATTTGCGTTCACCCCGCGAGATAAGTTTATCATTCCGCTCTGACACAAGTTAAAATCAGAATGTCATACTTGGCTATTGAGTTCGAAGATTGTTTAACTCTCGCTTCAACAACAATAAAGTACTACTTGCCAAACTTATTATTGGTGGTTTATTTTTGTCTCTAATTTCTATACATGTTTGTTTGTATATAACTAAGAATGTCACTATAAACTACTCCGTATTAGGGATAGGTGTTCGTAACTGAGGGATTAGAGCAAAATATTGAAAAATTTTAAAATCCGTTCATGTATCATATTAATTATGTGTTTTCATTTTCTTCATTTTTGTATCCGATTAGTAAATATAGTTGTGTACTTTTATCATTTTGATAATTTTTTTTGCTACATTTCTCTAATAATGGATGAGAAGCGGACGAAAAAATGTGATATAGGTGTTTTCACATTTTTATGTTGTTTGAGTTAATTTTTTTTAAAAACAAAAATAATAAATGTAAACAATAAAGAGAATTTTTTTTGTCATTATTGAAAATCTGAAAATGAAAATGGTGAATGAACTGCACTTCATTTTTCACGTGAACAGAGTTTGGCTTCTACCAGGGGAGGGCAATAAAGTAAATTCAGGACCTAGAAAAACCGGGTATCCTCAAGAGCTAAGCAAAGAAGGAAAAGTTAGAGCGAGAGAGAGGAGAGAGAAGGCTCTGTTGGGTTGTGTAAGCTGCTCAGCCTTTCCGTGCTAAGCTCTTTGAGCGCGATCGGATCCTCTCAGTGATCCACCGACCCGAAACTTTGGAATCCAGCATTGATCAGCTACTCTTGTTACTGTCCAAATTTAGGTTTCAATTCTCTCGCTTTCCACCAAATTTTGATCGATTCAGTTTTGGTTTTTTGTTTGTCAACTCAGTCGATCAACTCGTCGACTCAAGCACATTAAAACCCTAATTCCGAGGCCTTTTTTATTGTCCAAAAACTAAAGTTTCTGAGGAATCACCAACCGAAGCCCTAATTTTGATGGCTGCAGCTTCCAATCTCGCTATCAACAGTCCCGGCGAGGCCGCCGCGCTCAACAGCCCCAAATCGCGCAGTTCTGGAGCGGCGGCGCGTGGGGTTTCGTCGCCGTGGACTCAGATTGTTCGCGGTGGCGAGTCGGAATCAATCGGCGGCGGTGTAGTTGCGGCGCCTTCGTCGCCGTCCTCGTCTGGTGTTGTTGATGAGCAAATTGAGAGCTCTTCGACGGATTGGCTGGCGGCTAAGGCCACCGCTGCGGCGGGCACTTCGTTCTTGTCGGATGATCCTCCCGGGGCGGAGGCTCAGTCAGAGAGTTCCGACAATGCGGCTAAGAAGCCGGCTTGGAACAAGCCGTCCAATGGTGCTGTTGAGGTCGGTCCAGTCATGGGCGCTGTGTCCTGGCCTGCTCTTTCGGAGTCTACTAGAGCGTCGCCTAAACTGTCCTCGTCGGAGTCTTTGAAAACCCTAGATGGATCGTCACCTGCATCACAGGTATTTACCGCTTATTTTTTGTTTATCTTGTTAATCAGTAGTTATTCATTATGATGCTAGCTACTTGTATTGCGTGCAATTTGTTTTGCTTACATATATTTATGTGAAAATCTTAGGGCGCTGGAATTTCGTTATCTCCGCATAAACAAGTTGCGCCTAGTAATGCAAACCAAAATACTAGCCCAAACCATGTTACTCAGAGGCAGAAGTCTATGAAGCGTGGTGGTGGGAGTTCAAGTGGGAGTGTATCAGCTAATGGCGGCTTTCCTCAGCCGTCACCTCCACCACAGCCACAGGGTTCAGTAGTGGAAGTGAACCCCAATAGTTCCGGAAAACCCAGTACAGCTGCTGTGGAGTCTTCTTCGAAAGACCATACAAATAAGGAGCCTGGACAGAGGGGAGGGTTTGGTTCTCAACCACAGAGTGGAAATGAGCACCAACAGCAACGCGGTAACTTTAGGAGGGGCGGCAATGGTGGCTCACATCCTCGTGGGGATGGAGGGCACCATCAACATTATGGGGGCAGGCGTGATCATGAGCGAGGTAATCAGGAGTGGAGCCGAGGTTTCAGAGACACCCACATGCAGTCGCCAAGAGGTGCTCCTAGGGGCTTTGTACGTCCCCCACCGCATACTTCTACTCCATTTATTTCTCCTCCACCTGTGCCTATGCGGCCTTTTGGAAGCCCTATGATGTACCCTGGTGAGGTTTGTTAACTATTCAAGTTTCATATTTTCCAAAGCCCGGCACTGCTCTAACATTTTTATCCGCTTGCAGAAGTGGCTTCTCCTTTGATTTATCTTCAAGGTCCAACTCCAGAGGCTCTCAGAGGTGTGCCTTTTGTTGCGCCAATGCCGCCTCATGCTATGTTCTTTCCTGTTCCGGATCCCCAGTTGCATGCTAAATTAGTGACCCAGATAGATTATTATTTCAGGTACTACTCATTTTAAGGGGCAATATTTATTGAAGGTAACAGTAATTAGTTGATATGCTTTTCTAAGAATTGGGATCGTAACAAGAAGTTTGCCTCCTACTCATTCACTGCAGTAATGAAAACCTAATTAAAGATACATTCTTGCGGCAGAACATGGATGACCAGGGATGGGTTCCTATTAAATTAATAGCAGGCTTCAAGAAAGTGAGTTTTTTGATATTGATGTCTGTTTTCCTTTGTGGATGTTTTAAAATACACAGTTTCTCTCTCACACTAAAATACTCAAACTTCTGTCTTGCTGCACATCTTTGTTTCTGGCACCTTCAACTTTGAGAAGTTGGAGATCATTTCTTAGTTCAACAAAGGGACATGTTGAAGTATTGCTTATTATGCATCTAAAACTGCCAACATGTTTTTTTGTCGTTGAGATTCAGGGTTTTGCAGACTATTATCCTGTACTTTCTATTTCTTTACCTGCTGCTACTATGCTTAGTCAAGTGCCTTTTTTCAAGTTATGCTGGACAGTAAATGTGTTTTCACTTTCTTTACTGTGATTACTCTTTTGCCGTATTTATGTTCTGGTTTGAGGGAGTTTTCCATTTATTTGAAGTTTAAGTCGTCCTCATTTTCTTATACACTTCTAACCACTTTTTCTTTTCTCTTGCATGGTAGGTTAAGCCTTTAATCAATTTATGATTTCTCGTCATTCTTAACCTATGCTACTTTGTTGCTAATTAACCAATTATTCTATACCATGTCATGTTGCATTAATGGCCTTTGAATTGGTGTTTAGTGCATTTCATACATCGCAGTTCATGTTGTGGAGTTATATTCGAGCATGTATTCTGGAATGTGGCCTGTTGGGCAATTTGTAGGACTACTCTGTGGTGGTTTCCTCAAATCATATAATATACGTGAAATGCACACATGTAATATACATGCGGCATGCATATATCTATATTGACATATCTATGTGTGTGTGCAATTACATTTTTGTATCGTATCCAAGTAGAAAAGTTATTACTTATATCACGGAATAAAACAAATAGCGAGTGTCTATGAATATGATGTCGCTTGAGGTGTTTGTATTTCAACTGCGCGCTGGTTGTGGGCATGGACTTCCATAGATATGGATCAAGTTCAATCACGACCCAAAATTTTACCTTCTGGGTAGACTCTACTTTTTTTCAAGGGATAATTACAGCCATGTCCCTGAGGTTAGGGTGAAATTACACGCATGTCCATTAGTTTGGATAAATAACACTTATATTCGTTGACCAAACGGAATACCGTTATACGTAACGGTTTGAAACGAAAAGACCAAATTGCCCCTAACTTTAGAAACTAATTTTCATATGCCATTCATTCCTCTCTTCCCTAATCTCTATCTTTTTCCCCCTGCAACTCCACTCGCTATCTTTTTCCTCTGCAACTCCAACCACAACCACCGCCTCGTCGGCGACACTGTCACCACTAGCCTACAAAACCCACCGCCACAACCAAACCCGTCGAACCATTACCAAAATCACCTTACCCATCACCTCCACCATGGCCACAGTCACCACCATCCACCAAAGCCAATGCCGCCAACACCTCCATGTACCAAAGCCAAAAACCACCACAGCCAATTGCTAATACTAACTAAAATGCATCAATCCTTAATCTTTTATATTTTAAAAAATTAAATTTACAACTGAAATCTACAAATAAAACCACCACCGGCGAAGCAATTGTGACGACCGGAGCCTGTCCCCTCGTCGCTATTTAATCGGTTGCCGAGCCCACTACGGCGGCGGCTAGGTGGGGGAGGGTGGGGCGGCAACCGGGGTGGAAGGCCGGAATCTGTCCCCTCGTCACTATTTGATCGGTTGCCGAGCCCACCATGGCGGCGGCTGGGAGGGGGGAGGGTGGGGTGGCGACTGAGGTGGAAGGAGGGTTGGGGGCGGCGACCGCTATGAGGGGACGGGTGGGGGCGGCCACACCGTGGGGGAAGGGTGGGGGCAGCGACGGGGGAGGGTAGGGGCGGGCAGGTACGGGGTGGAGGGTGTAGGCGGGCGGGTGTGGTCAGGGAAGGGTGGGGGCTGCAACGGGTTGGGCTTTCCAATTGAGCTGCTACTGGTTGCTTTCCAATTGGAAAGTTGAAGATGGTAAGCTGCTACTGGTTTTGAGAAGAAATCTGAGATATCTCGATTGGGAGAAGGATTGATGTGGAGTTGGGAGAGATGGAGAATTAGGATTTCAAACCCTAATTAGAACAAAAATAGGGTCTAAATCCGTATATAACAATATATATTACGTATATACCAAATAAGGGTAGTATTGGTATTTTAAAAATACGTACCGCTGACATCAGCAAAAATGAACGATTTTTTAACAGATTAACGATGGAAGGACACGGCTGATACCTTTTGAAACTTAGTGTCCTTGGTTGTAATTTCACCCTAACCTCAGGGACTTTGCTGTAATTATCCATTTTTTTAATCTCTCTATGATTAATATGCTGTGTTTATTAGACTGGCGATCGCCACAGCCAAAAAGTATGTTGCCAAACCTATCAATTCTCTGTGTTCTAACGGACCATCTGGCCTTCAGGTCTCTTCTTGCTCACACGGGTCTCTTTCTCCCCTTCTGGAAACACTTCAGCTCTTGCCTGAATGTTCAGCCTCTCTAAAGTATTGGACCCTCCCTTCCCTCGTCCCAAGAACCTAGGTCGATTGTTGTTGAATTCACCGCCATAACTCAATGCTCTTGAAACCCATAATCTCTTTGAGGCATGTCAATTGAAACCTAAATCTCCTGTAATAATATAACCCACGTACAAACCAACAAGTTTGATGAAACTGTTTGCAAACTGATATACATGTCAAAGAGATAGAGAGAAGAAAAGTGAAAAGCTTAAGAATTACAAGCTTCATAAAGTACGGATAGATGTCAGATAATTTGTTATGCAAGTCTCTGATACTTATTAAGGAACCTGAGAGCGATCAATTGGAAGCAGTACTAAGATTCCTGGACAAATCCGAGAGAGATACAAATAGCAAAGAATTCTCATATCCAGCAAATATAGATTTATTGGTTTCACCCCATTGGTTACTTGAAACAGATTGTTCTGTTGTCAGGTAACCCCATTTCTTTACGATACCCAACTTTTATTTCCTCTGAATCGACCATTCAAGTATTCCAAAATCATTATTATTTCGACACAAGAAAGGGGTGTGGATTTCGTATCCCCCTTTTCTCTTCGTATGATTTTGCTTGCCCAACAGCCCCCTTAACTTTGCTCGCCCATCTGATTCTGCCTTATGAACGCCACTTGGACAATAAGAGTGAATCCTTTGTCTTGTGGAGAAGATAAAGTGGAGAGGCAGATGAAAGAGAAAGGGGATTTTGTTTGAGGGAAAATACACAAAGATTAATGGGCAAGACAAATAAAAATCATTTAGTAGGCTGTGGCAATATCACTAGCCTTTTTCACCATGCAGCTACTTTGGTTGCCTTTGACGTGTCTAACAACTCAAAACCCACTAGTATTTTTTTTAGTTTCCATTAGATGTGTCCTATGCTGCCTCTGCCTACAGAATTTAGCCACTATATCTTCTTTTCGAAGTCCCTCCGAGGGGCTCTTGAATTTAATTGGTTGGTTGTCTACATCTGTAAATTATGTGTGTTTGAAAGATGGATGCACTGCAGCCATAGCATCTATAGGATCAACTAATCTTGTATATAGCGGTCTGGAGATCTATGCTTGTTTTTGTTAACTTATACATTAATATTAGCTCGTGACATCGTGATTCGTTTGTAGTACTTTGTAAAAATCCAAACTCCAAACTGAAGTGCTTCTAGAAATGTGCTGGGAAGTGCATACCTTAAAAACGTCTGTTTGTATTAAGCTACAACCACATCTGTCTGCAACTTCGTTGCATAAGTGAAGTTTCTTAGTTGGCAGTGGTTTTTGGTTGAGTGGTTGAATCTCGCAAGCATTATGACGATGAATAGAACTTTACATGGTTGCCTAGGTCTTGGGTTTTCTAATAGCGCTTGCACTGAAAAAAGGTTTACACCAAAGTAAGCACTGGACTTAGACTTACTTTGATGTATTCAGAGTTCCTTTTTGTCTCAGAACAAGGGATTGCACCAGTAATTAAATATTAAGCTACTCCAACTATTATCATGACGAATGTTGCATAAGAAGAGAGATCGACATTTATGATTTATAAGCCAAACCAAACAAAATAAATGAATGAGCAGCAAACATTAGATATGCAATATTCCCAAGTGTTGCCTTGTTTCAAGCTCTCGTTATAAGTATTAAAGGCCACCTATTGAAGAGATTGAAGTGACACATAACTGAGAAACTGTCTAACATCCAAGAATGAATTAATGCTCCATTTAATTAAAAATGTTGTAGTTGTACGGTTGTATCTTGTCATACACGATTTACATCTTTGTAAAAAGGATATATCGTGTTCTTTCCTTTTACAATATGATTAGATTAAATGGTCAAGAGAGGTTTGAGATGACCTGATCACCCGTTTAGATTTATTTATATGGTGATATACTTTCTATTTCAACATCTATGTTACTATAGGCTTGGATCCAGTTTGTATGTCAACTATTGTGGTTAGATAGGATCAAATTAAGCCCTTTAAAACAATAAAGAAGTTATTATCTGTATACACCTGTGTCAATAACTTCCCATAACAAGGTAGAACACCCCAAAGGGATCTTTTTAATTATTAGTGAATGTCAGTCTTGGCATTCATTTTTGAAAGGAAATGAAGACCGCCTTTTTATTTTTTCCAGGATCTTCCTCCAAATGCACCCGCAACCAAGCACTGCATCACCACCCCTTATTTAGAAACCATCACTGGTTATCCAGCCCCATCACCACAAAACCGTTTAGTTCACCATCTGACTACACCTAATGTATCTACAACCTCATTGTTCTTTGTTGCTATCAACGTTGCAAACAAGCACATAAGTGCTGACGCTTAACAAGCAATATGCTTCGTTTTTCCTTTTTCTCATTTCCAAACTTTCTGCAGTGATGTATCCAAATTAACTCCCTACTACTATCCCAATGACCCACTAAACCTGCATTTCATCTTTTTCCAGAACACTCATGAGTGAGATATTAGTATATTTTGTGTCTCACTGGTCTAAAATTGTCTATTTGATAATGTTGCAAGAAGATGTTTTGGTGCAGTCACCTCTCCCATTTGTGAGGCGTGCTTTAGCAACCACTAGTCAATTTTTAGGGAATATGGAGACATTAGGATTGATGAATGAGAAGTGGATGTTCTGAAGGGGTTCGGTTCTCTTTAAAGATGAGTTCTTGAACTATTTGGGGTCAATGTGGTGGAACTCCTATATTTCAGAAGCCATCACAACGACGTCACAAGCAAGTCTGTGCTTCTTAGAAAATCTACAGCTTTGGTTGGAGGTTTTGTGGGACATACTAACATAATTAATTCAATTTCTTTTGTTGCAAGGAATCAGTTAAGTATTTTTTTCTTCTTCAGGACATGAGTGCTAAATGTGGTATCGTATTTCATTTATTTATGGTATGAATTGCTTTTTGCACCCTTTTGCCTCCAATGTGCTATATATCTGGAGTCTAAAACTAGTCTTTTCGTGTTCATTTGAATTTTGGAGAGCAAGAGAACTCATGACTCGTGGTGGGGAAATTTGATATGCAACTAAGTTACATTTGACTTGTCATAGGTTGGAAGTAATGGAAATTTTTGTAGAAATTGCAAGGTCTCATGGTGCGTTAATTCTCACGCGTCCTTGTATACACATTGTTTGGGACCCATGTCAGGACGTACTTCTCTCCATTCGATTTGTATGATGTGGGTGAGAGAGGTTCCAACAGGTTTTATTTGGAGCTTACTGAAATCAATATGTCACGCATCACAATTGTTTGAAACCCATGTCAGGACACGCCTCTCACCATGTGATTCGTATGATGTGGATGATAGAGGTTCCAACAGGTCTTATTTGGAGCTTACCTAAATCATTAAATGAGAAATGTGTCAATGCGTGCACACTGTATTTATTTGCGTGCTAAGCCCTTTTGAACTTTTATATATACTTGGCACATCATCAGAAATATGATGTGCTGTGCAATTTACATTCACCTTTCTGGGGTATCTGGTAACTTTGGGGAATCACTCGTACTTGTTTCCTTTTTCGTTAGAATAGTTTCCTTTGGCCCTCCCTTGTTGCACTTGCGATTTGCATTCTGTTTAGTCGAAGTACACCTCTGTATTGATACATAATTAATTATCCACTCTGTATTGATACATAATTATCCATTGAAGTGCAAGATCTCTAGATGTTCAGATGTTGCTGATTAATGGATGGTTTCAAGTTGAAAGATTTGTTTTTGGGCTGGAATGTTGGTCATGCCTGTTAGGCAAAAAAGTAGCATGGGCATATTAAAAACTCCCTGCTGCTAAATGCTTACAATACTTTTGAGGAAACACTGGTGCACAAAGTTTTCTGTGTTTACAGGTTAAAACGTGAAATTTTTTTCTTTGAATTTGCAAAAGCAAGATGGATAAAGCTTTACAAACTTTGTAATGGTTCCGATATTTAGTACGCATTGTGTATTTTACCGAGTGTATACAATGAACCATACCACGCACAAGCCATAGCTTTCACTCTTGCGGGAGAGCAGCTTCTTTATATGGTTTTTATGTAAAAGACTAGATAATTCCTCGGCTCTTTTACAGGTTATGTATTTAACAGACAATATTCAGCTTATACTGGACGCTGTACGAACTTCAAATATTGTGGAACTGCAGGTATATATCATTGTCAGCCAAAGTCTGAGTTCATGAAATGCTTTTTGAAATACTTTTATTCAAATCTGCTTGTTCTCGTTTTGAGCATGGGACAATGCTACAAACTTTTAACCCGTAGACTAATACCTATCTTTACTTTGGGAACAAGCCAAAACAACATTTTTTCGTGCCCCTATACTCCCTCCTTACTTCTAAACCAGAAGATCCAAATATGAAACATCACATTGGTGCAATGAACTTTTTCTGCTTTTGACAAGTTTATGTAGGGTAGAGCATTTTATCTTCTACAACCGTTCTCTTGCAGGGAGACAGGGTGAGAAGGCGAAATGATTGGATGAGATGGATAATGCCGACTCCTCTACAAGGGTCTGCTGTATCCAGTCCTCAGTCCATTGGAAGGTCTAGTCATGATATGCTGGCAGCCCATTTCCAAAGTGTTGCATTCGATGAGAAGACTTCTAAACCGGGTCATGCTGAGATGCTCTTTAGTAGATCTTCGTCTGGGGATTATGATAGCCAGTCACAACAATCTGGAGGTGAGAGGACTGACCAAGTCTTCCTTCAATCTGGTTTTGAACATTCAACGTTGGCAGAAATTTCAAGTAAATGAGAATTATGCTTGCAGATCTTCTGGATAATTACTAAGACCTGTTGGGGGGGTAGGAGCCCCAAAGACGATGGTGCATATCTTGCCTCTTCATACAGATACTCCGTCTTCCTGTGGCGTGAAGCACAATGATGCTGAAGAAGCAAATAGACAGATGAAAATTACTGGGGTCAGAGAAGGATGGGAAAAAATAAATCTTTAATAACCGAAAACATACAGAAAGGAAATCTTTGAACTTAAAGAAGCATGAGTTTGTGGGTTGGATGTTCAGTTATCTCTGGGGACCAATGTTATCCTTTTTATACTCTTATTATTTTTATCTGTGGTGGTTTGATTAGCTTCTTTACATGGGGAATTTTGTTTCTGATTCCCATGCCACCCCTCGGTTATCTTTTTTTTTCTTGAAAATCTTTGGGGTAAAGATGATGGAAGTGGTCTGTTTCTGTTGTGAAAGTTGCAGTTGGTAAGGGCTTTGTTGGCTGCTGCTGCTGCTATTCGCTGGATCGTGTGTTTGTTCTTTTTTTCATTGTTTTCTTGTTTCTCTTGTGACATATACATAAGATTAAATTCATATTAATACCTTCTTTCTGACCCCCCACGATTCTTTGTTTTCCTCCCCTTCCAAGCATTAGGAATGGGTAGTTGGTTTTGCATTGTCGATAAGAATTTGTATGTTACTGATGTGTCTAGGGATTGCCTTATGAGTGACGACGTTGCAGATTGGTCTGATATGGCAAGTTGCTCTATCTGCCCTGGATTGTCCTTCAACATGTAGTGTGACCTTTTCTTAGGTCTGAGGTCCTGTTACTTTATGTTACAACTTTCGTTACCAAAAACAGAAAAATAAGTAGGGGCAGATAAATACTCCTACCCTACTGCAATGGTATTAAACCTGACAAATGGGTAATTCGTCGTCACGGGTAATACGTGGACGTATATGGTAAAAACGGCTCTAGATAAGAATTTTTTGGATATTTTTGGTAGCCTTTTCCTACAATTGCACCTTACTTGGCGCGATCTGGTTAGACCCGCAGGAAAGTAGCTCACGACCACAGAAGGCAGACGAGCGGTTTTGCAATCGTGTAGACTGTGAAAATCTTGGAGTGTAGAGGGTGTAGGTGAGTAATGACCATCGTCTGGAATTGTAGTTTGGAGAACGGTGGGTGGGACTCACCGTGGGAGTGAGAGATAGACCAATAGAGAGCGGCTAAGAGTGAGAAGTGATGAAGAGGGAAACCTCCCAAAACCCTAAAACTATACATAGGTCACAATATTGTATAAATCCGGATAACCCACAGCCAACAAAGGTGTCAAAGGGTTGGGCTTAGGAATGGCAGGAAAACGGGCCGGATCGGACCATGGGTAACCAGGTCGGGCCACCTGAAGGAAATCTGGGCCCAGTCCTAGTCCAAGCCCTTAGCCCAAAATTTAGGGCAGGGCTTGGGCTAGGCCCAGGCCCTTATAAAAAATTAAATTTTATTTAAATTCTTTTTATTCATTTTTTGTTTTGCGATAAGATTAAATTTATGATAAATTTGTTCATAGGCCCTCCTCCTTTAATCCGGGTTTGAGACCGTCTGTTTGTAAACAGGCAAGCAAAGTTATCTATTTTTTTCCTATAATTTTTCAGAAAAAGTGAGAAAAAAAATCTATTTTGCTTGTAAATAGCGACATTCTCATGTGCATTCTTTATTTTAAATATATTTAATTTGTTTGAAAATAATTCACGGCAAAAAATGTAAACTAGATTTTGAGAAATAATTTATTCTAAAAAACTTGAGAAAAGGAATAGAAAAGAAAATTATCTAATCATCTGAAAGATTTTCAACGCTCGAACTTTTACTCTTCATATCATCAACTGGTTTATCTTGCTCCTGATGTTCTGCATCAAAATAATTCTTCCAACATATACATAACTTGAGCGTCTCGGTGTTAAGATGACTCCTCTTGTCGTCCAATACCCTCTCGTTCGCTTAAAATCACGACACTGAATAAACCGTGGAAGCTTGTACCGATAGTACATCCCGGGCAATTTGGGATAAAGTTTTATAAATTTTTGCATTTTGTTTTCAAAAAGTTAACAAATCAAAATTCAGTTGCTCATGCATTGGTAATGAAGAATAATGAAGAGTATTTGCATATAAACAAATTTCATTAAAAGAGGAAAAAGAAAATGGACCTATAGAACGAGAAGTACATTCCACTGTGGTTTGTTTTGCCACTAGAAGCTTAAGGCCCTTAAGAAATGACCCATAATATATTTGACCGCTCGACAATGTAGCTCGCTCGCACACGTCAGTGGAATTTTGAAATAAGTTATAAAGATCTTCAAATGACTTACTCACTTTCTTTGTAAGTTCAGTGGTGTCGGCTGCCAGGTAGAATATTTTTTTAGATATTTCTAATATTGAGACGTACGCACCATGCAACTTGAACTTAGGATCCAAACAAGCGGCGACAGCAAAAACAAGAGACAATTCCTCCCGATATTTATTAAATGTTAGCAATTTTTAAAATTTTTACTACACCGATAGGGGACGTGTGATAGTACTTACCAGACAATAGAACGGTAGACATGTAAAATACCTCAAAAAATTCAACTATGTGTGCAGCCATCTGCCATTCGTCGAGAGTTGACAAGCCTTGTGGGAACATGGTTAGTAGGCAGTGACATGTAAAAGTATTTTATATGTGAAGTTTCATCTATGCACGACATCTGTAAGTGGTCTTATACGAGGCAAACAATATTGAACACACAAAAGTTTTAAATTATTATTTCTAGGACCCGAATAATTAATATAAGCTGTCATACCCCTTATTTTGTGAAAAACATCTCTTGCAGCAGCTAAACCATTTTGAACAATTAAATTAATTATATGGCAAACACATGGAAGATGAAAAAAAGTTATCATCAAGTATAGGTCTAAGGTTCGTCTTTAAGACTTGAACAACATTTATATTATTAAAAGTATTATCAAAACTGATACTCATAATATTATTCTTTAATTTAAGAACAAATTTTCGCTCCTACCCGAGTTGTAGGAATCTTCCTCTAACCCCATGTATAGTGACAATTAATAGTTGCTAAATATTTTTAGTGACTTTTCTTCTAATACTTTCAGCGGCAATTATTAGCAACACTTTTTTAGCGTCACTGAATAAAAGTCACTATAAATATTTAGAGACAATTGATTATTGCTATATAGGGGGTAGAAGAAAAATTCCTCTAACCGGCGTATGAGCCAAATTTTTTCCTTAATTAAAATGTGTTACGTACTCGGGCTATAATATCAGCAACGTGAAATGCATCATGCAGATAGAGAAAGAGTTCAAAAGCAATGATTCTCTTGTTAGTAATCAGATTCAATCCAATGTGCCATCACACAAGCACAGTTAACCAGAGTAAAAAGAGATTTCCAAACATCAGACGTAAGGCTAACTCTACCATCAAATTTATCAAAATAATCAATCAAGCGTCCTTTAGCAACATTATAATGTCTAAGTGTATCAGACCTAGTTGTGTTTTCATGAACTTTTTTATACAAAGGTTGTACGTAAGTAGTCATATATCGAGAGCACTTATCATTATTAGCAAAATTAAAAGGTTGTTCATCGTGAACAATAAGTTCAGCAAGACCGTTTCTTTGGTTCCATTGATTATAAATAAATAATTTTTCATCAAAAGAAAACTGCATTTGAGTAAAATCGACATGGCCTTGATTAGGTGTACATGTCGGGTAATTCTTATTAAGATAAACAATTACCACTACCAAACGAAAATAACTTTCCACAATACTTATATTAAGCTTTTCGAACGCTATCAACTGTAATCTTATCAAAATGATCCTAATACTAAGTTTTTTTTTTCTTTTTGGACTTCTGGCAGACTAGAGGCATGATTGTTCGATCCTTCATCATAATGACCACTCATTAGGATTAAAGTTTGTCCTGGAGTAGTAGTGTCGCCAACCGAGCTGCGTTCTTGACTAAAACGCTGGTAATCTTTTAAAGGTGTATATTCTGGAATGTGTTGGTTAAACTGAATAAAATATTGGGTATCTATATCAATTAGTGGTGGATCTTGAAATTATGGTGCTTGTGATACTGGAGGACGTTTTTGGTTATGTGATTTTGATAATCTTGAGGAAGACATATTTGACGTTAAAATTGTTTGACAAGAATGAAAAATAAAACTAGTAAGAGTAATTAAATGAAAAAGAATAAAAGTACTAAATAGTTAAATAATACTTGTACTAAAAAATTGAAGAGGTTTATACTAAATAAAAAATAAGAATAGTAGGAAAACTTGTAAACTTTAGATAAGAGAGAGTGAGAAAATTAGTGTGAAAAATGTGAAGAAGAAGGGGTGAATTTATAGATTTTTCAAAATTCAGAAAAGACCAAATACCCCCTAAAAACTAGCGTTTATAGTTGTTTGGGATGATAAAAATATAAAAGTGTATAAAAGAGTTGTTGAAACCTTGTTGGATAAAAATATCTCCCAAACTAGTCGTTATATAGCTGCTAGGGGGTTAAAAGTGAAAATTTCAGAAGTTACAGCTGTTGGGAGGAGAAAAAAAAAATTCCTTGCACCGGGCCGGGCTAGACCCAGGTCATATCTTGGCCGGATCCGAGATTTTTGAACCAGGCCAAAAAATGGGTCGTGCCCGAGCATTTTTAGGGACGGGCCGGCCGATGCTTTTTTGGAGAATTTTTGCGGCCTGGCCCAGGCCCTTGGCCCTATGGACCAAGCCTGTTATTGTTCATGTATCGAGCCGGGGCATTTTTGGGCTGGGTCGAGCTGGTCCTTTGGGGGCCTGACACGTTTGACACCTTTTCCCATTCAAATCAAACCACGATTTACGGGTCAGTTCAGGGGCATGTCAAAAACTAACGGGTCTCTATTTTTAATGTCCATACTTGTTTTTTTGAAGAAGGTCGGGCATTTTTTAGCCAAGTCTAAATGTTGCTATTAAAGTCTGGTATCAAACAAAAAACATAGGAAATATAAGCTCACAAAGTATAAGAACTGACTCCAATCTCTATGTTTACTCGTTTGGAACTTTAGCACTTGCCGCTTTCACGCAAAATGAGATTTTAGGTGATCACATGTGTCAGTCCAAGTAAAACGGATTGTCGATCCGAAAGAAGCGAGCATGATAGCGACCTAAAAATAATAAAGTGCAAGTAAGGCCTAACTCTGGCACTATAGTATATTACTAACATTAATTTGGTTCGAGAATATTGGTGTAACGTGTTGTCACAAACTTATTCACCACAAAAAACTACTGAAGTAACGTATGGGCATTATCGTGCTAATACACTACTACAATCACCGGAGTTAATACGTTAAACGTGTTATTAGGGCACTTGATAAATTTTTCGATGGAATTGGGGAGGAGAAAAACAAGTATTGCACTTTGTTAATGATGTGTTTGATTGACTGACACGTGCTTTTAGAATGTATATCAGGCTAACATATCAAAGTTTGGCTCTGTCCCTGCCAATGGTCTTCACGTTACTGTCTAGCTTGCTTCCTTTGCATTAATAGTCCGCTTTGTCGGAATCGAAACTTGAGATCACATTATATTTCATGTTATGCGCGAGAGTGGTCGTTAAAGTTCCGCATTAATAGTATATAAGGATTGAGTTTGATTCTTATACTTTGTGAGCTTCACCTCGAAGAGTATACTTTTGGACAGAAGACCAAATTTTAACTGGTATGAGGGTATGACCAAATTTAAATAATACATTTTAATATATATACATGATGTTATAATTTACCTTTTATTGTGAACAAGTCAATGGTGACAATTTAACTCTTTTAACACCAAGATAGAATGAATTAGTTAAATTTAACAACAAGATAGGGTGTGCTAATTAACTCAAATTTGTAGAGCGCTTACTTATTTTGTGAGGAGTAAGAGCATCATTCATTGTGTTCATTAACTCCATTTCAAATTCACTGCTTCACAGTCATTTGACATGCATATAATATCTTTATTATTTAAAAAAGAAAACAAAAAGCTCCATTTCAAAAGAAATAAAAATAAATCGTCGTTTAAATTCTGAGGGAGTAAGAGCATCATGTGCTCAGCGTTAAAGTTAGTCTCTACTCTTGTTTTCTTCTGAAGGGCAGAGTTTATGTGGGAACCCCCCTCCCCCATTTGTTTGGCTTTCAGGAGAATCCAACGGTGATCTGGTCAGCTTTGCCACGTTCTAACAATCTACCAACGGGCAATAGCATAAAACTGAGTCATCTGACAAAGCCCCCATCACATAATAGAATCAGGATATCTGACAGGAAAGGAAAGTTTGCTAGCCATATCCACACATTACTGTGTGTATGGGTAAAATGGTAATCAATTATCGATGACATTGACACCCCAATAGAGACAGCCTTTCGTCCTTCATTTATGGAGTGTACCATCTTTGGTTCCTAGTTCCTACTAGCCCCCACACCCCTCCTTCCTTGCGCAGCGTGGCCCTTTTTCCTCTTTACAGCAACAATTTGGTGCTCTCAGTCTCGGACTCTGACATAAATGGTGTTTGTCAATGAGATTAGGATGCATGCAGCAGCAACGCATCATCTTTTGTGCTAACTAGTAGATCTCATCGTCATTCAAATGGAGGGTGAGCAGCAGCAATGCATCATCTTTTCCTTCAAGGGCTTGGCAATTTTTGGGACCATCCGTTCAGATGCGATATCCTTGTCTTTTTAGGAATGTCCATTTGGGTATTGCTTTTAGGTTATAATGATTAATTTTATTAATGCAACTTGCTTAGAAAGAAGAAAAAAAAATGGAGGGTAAAACAGTGTGGTTTGCAAACGTTGTCTTTGTTGGAATCTAAAATTTAGACGTTGAACTTCTATTGGTTAGACTTGAAATAAATGTGTTAGGATCATATTTTACTCAGTAGAAACATAAAATTTATCTAAACAGCAATGACGTTAGGAACAAAGCGATTAAAGGGTTGTACATTGCTTTGACATAAGAGGTTTTTCTTTGTCATTAGTTCCCGACCAAAGATTACATGATTAGTGCAACACTCGGTCATCTTTTACTTATAAATGAGATTGAATCGACCCTTTTTTGTTTTCTCGCAAGTCCAGTACTACTTGAGAGTGAAGATCGACAAAAAATCATCCTAATAAAACAGAAACAGTGTACAGTTTCTCGAAGCCACAAAACTACTCCATAATGTACGGTATCTGAATTACACTCTTGGTCCTGTATTGAGTACGTACGTGTGTATGTACTATGTAGTATACTCGTATGTACAAGTATATACATAGAGGAGAGAGTGGAGATCTTTTGATTGATGATAAACTGGGTAGGACAGGTGACTCTGTTGCAGCGTACTTGCGGTAGTAGTACTGGTGTGATGGAGAGACACTGTGACTGACTACACACAGCATATGGTGTTTCGGTGTTGGGGACCTCTCTCTCATGGCCAAAGGACTGTCTTGGGCGTGGAGCTCTCTAAAAGAAGAGAGTCCTCAAAGAAAAGATGAAGTGAGACAGGGTTTACCCAGAGCTGACAGCTGTATACCTTGTAATGAATCCCTCCCTGATCGAGAATAACTCATCACTCTCTTTTGGCTTTCTCCCTCCCTCCCACAAACCGCTCTTGAGCGGACCAGTTCCCTGTTGGATTTCAATGGGCTGGTTACTTATCCCTCCTTCAGTTCCTTGTTGTCCTCCATTGTATATTCATTGCCAACAAACTGTACCTGTAAAGCGGTTGCAGTAATTCTTCAGAGGGAGGGAGGGAAGGGAAGTGTACTTCACGTTCATTATGTGCAGTTTGAGTTTATACTTTTGTCACCGAATACTTGTAAATGTTGTTTTACATTTATTTTTGTGATAAATGTGAAGCTCAAATAATTAACGCAAACTCAAAACATTAATCTGTTTGAAATCACTTAGCGTTTTAGTATTCAGTTTTTTAAAAAATAAAAATAAAAATCAATTTAGTTTTTATTTTTTACAAAATCAAATGGGTGTTTGATTATACCGTTTTTATTTTGAGTTTTTTTTCTTTTGGGTGTTTGATTACCCACTTTTTATTTTTAATTTTTTCTTTGGCGGTCGTGATTTTAAATGCTACCTAAGTCTTATGAAGAATCGATTAACACGATTCGGTAATTTTGTGCTCCACTCTTAGAACTAAAGACTACAAAGTCATTGCACGCGGATAAAGGCCGAGCACCCAAAAAGCCCAATCGAGTACTAAAGAATAAATATTCACCTTTATGTTATTTATGGCTTTCTGTTTTCATTTGGAACTTTCAAACGTAGAGTCACAACATTTTTCTTTTTTCACTAAATCTCGTTTGCTTAGCGCTTAACTACTTTTTTGTGAACAGCAGAATGCTACTTCTTTCGCGACCATACAAGAGAGTAGTAAACGTGAGAAATAGTAGTTCAACAAATTTAATCAAGAACATAGCAAGGTTTATCACTTGCCAGTTGTTACCACTTGACTCTCTTTTGGTATGTCGTAATCAGCACATTCGCCTCATTTCAGATCAGAAAGTAAGAAATCGGCCTTAGAACTACGTTATTATTGTCTCCGCTAATTCGCAATAGGGTTAATTACTCACGGCCCCCCTGAGGTTTACCCTAAATTACACACAGACTCCCTTATCTTTTGAAAATTACACTCTGTTCCCCCGAGGTTTGTACTCGCATTTCACGGAGCCCCACAAAATTGACGGGGTCCCTAACTCCGTCTAAAGATTCTCTGACACCTTACTTTTTGGATTTTTCATCCCCAAATTGCCCTCCCCTGAAAAATCATCAACCCTTGCCCTCCCCATGGCCTTGCTCGAGATCCCCATGGCCGGGTGGACCTGCTTCAAGACCTTGAAGATGTAGATCTTGTAGGTCAGTTGTGCATTGCCATCGAAGCCACACGGTCGACGGCGATCAACCAGATCTGAACTAGAAGACGAGGATCTGAAGTGGATCTAACACAAACACCGTGGTCACGGATTACCGATTGGAGATGGCCTTGGCGCTTGTCCGCCTGGAGCTGGGCAAGCTCGGCGAGGCGTTGTTCGAGGAAGGAGGCAAGCCGAGAGTGCTGTGATTGGAGAGCGACGAACTCGAAAGAGAGGGAGGCGTGCTTCTGCTCGAAGAGGGAGCAGGTCCGCTCGGCAGTGATGGAGACGGCATGAGCCTGGGCCCTGACGGATCTGACGCAAACACCGTCTGCACCAAGTCCATCTCCAATCGGTATGGCACCGATTTTTTCTCGGAGGAGCTGCTGTGGCAGTGACTGTGATGGGGCGGGGGTGCGCTAGCGGTGCTGCTTGCCTTCTTCTTCTTTTTGTCTCCGGCAGCAGCGGAGCCAGCCTCCTTGGGGAGCTTCTTGCGAGCCTTGGGCTTCTTCTCGGCGGAGGCCTTCTCAGCGACGGTGGGCTTCTTCTCCTCCGCCGGCTTCTTCTCCGGCGTCGCCTACAGTGTACACCACGACACAACAGCGGCGACCACCACGCCGTAGCCACCACCGCACGGGATTTATCATCTACACCATCTCCGGCGCCATCTTCGGTGGCATCTCGTGGTCAACCACCCCTCATTCTCCGGCCACACCCCTCACCGAAAGTATTGCCCAACACCCCAGCGCACCACTGCGACACCGAACACTGCACGGCTTCATCACCTGTGAACCCAAAGCCGCATGCCTGACACCGTTGCCCCCCATTGGAAGCACCGCCCGCCGCAACCTCCAAAACAGTCCCTCCAAAATCTAAGAAGATATTGTGTAGTTAATATACAAGGGTAAAAATATCTTTTTGCGTCCCACCGTTAACACCGTCGAAGAAATGGAGCGGAGTGTAATTTTCAAAAGATAGGGGGGTCCGTGTGTAATTTAGGGTAAATCTCAGGAGTACCGTGAGTAATTAACCCTTCGCAATATATGCCGACACATAACAGAAGAAAAAAAAAAGGGTTGTAACAACCCAAATGAGTGGGGAATTGAGCAAATTTGGACACACCACATTGCCTAACGAATAAAAAGTGGGTCTTTGTATTTCAAGTATTTGTATATTGACCCCTTACAGAAAATCCTGAAAGAGAGAGAGAGAGAGAGAGATGGAAGATGGGATGCTGAGGGCTTCTGTAGCTGGAGAACACTGCTGAGAGTGTATTTGTGGCGGCATGCATTTATACCACAAGATCTGCGTGTGTGTGTGTGGCTTCTCTCTAGCTTGGGACTAAAAATGAGTCAAATCTAATGGGACTCTAAGAATGATGAGTCAAATCTAACACACACACTGAGACTTTCTCCTCCATGGAGTACACTCGTCTAGGTTGTAGGTCGTAGATTTTAATTGCTGATTGGAAACCTATGCCATTTCAGTTCATCCTCTCCCTGTGCCTCTGCTTTACTGGGAAATGAAAGAAAAGAAACACTGCGCTTTCCCAAAGCAAATCTATCACGATCCAATACGACGTCCCTTCGGTAAGCCCAATATGGCCCCCCCCCCTACTTAAAACATCCATTTAACTAGATACACTGCCTGCTGCATTCATGTGCGCAGTCGAGTCACTCGAGTGTGGTACCGCGAGATCGGTAGGAGCAATTTATGTATGCAAGCAAAGTCGATTGAGGTGAATTTGGTTGCTAGAAGGTTACCAAACATCTTCCTGTGCCATCATGTGGAAAACCTTCTGGTTTCCGATTCGTTGCGATGCTTAAACTATCGTAAAGTTTTAATCTTCTCTGTCAATTAACTGACTTAACCGACAGTAATAATTTCAATCATTAGAAGTTAAACAAGCATCAATTTGCCGTTATGTATGACGTGGACTTAATCACATGTTTGAATTACAAAGACGAGGTTCTAAATTGACATTTCAAGATTTCAAAACTTGGAAATAAAATAAAATTTTAAGTAGTTTTGGAAGATGTTGAGTACATTAGTGCAAGGTAGTTCAGATGCAAATGAACTTTTGCAAAAATGAAATAAATAAAACCCAGAACATCCCAATTACATGAATTAGCTCATAATTTGATTGTAGGAATCTTCCTTCAACTCGTGTATAGTGACAATTGATAGTCTCGAAATGTTTCTAATGACTTTTTTCCTAACAATTTCAGCGATAATTATTAGCAGCGTTTTTTTAACGCCACTAAATAAAAGTCATTAAAAATATTTAAAGACGATTGATTGTCGCTATACGGGAGGAGAGAAGGAAGATTCTTCCGACCGAGATAGTAACCAATTTTTTTTCCAATTACATCACCATGCATGAAATTCTTCAAATTATCATCCTACAATTAGTGTTTGGTACATAATTTTCCTTGTTTGGCATCAGTACAATTGTAGAAACAATAGTGTCCTTTGGCACTTGGCAGGGATGGAAACATTCCTGCGAATTGAAAAGAAGTTGGGAATATAATAAGTAGCTAGGATGGATTTTGCCATTTACTGCTACTGCTACTTTTTTTTTTTTGATTCAAAGCTACTGCTACTACTACTACTGGTAAGCAAGGCATGAAGAACTCCAATTTGGGGTGTCCCCCATTTTTAAGGTAAAATTTCTCCGAGTTTGAAAGCACCAATGCCGATGAGTGACATCTCGACACGTGGCACAAACCCATTATAACAAATGGCAAAAAAAGGAAAAACATCACCATATATATTTCCTCTCTCTCCATCATCTTATACTATCCCAATTCTAAACGGTATCTCTTGTCTCCCACTCTTCACGACCAATGTGGCCGTCAGGCGGTGGTGAGGTGAACAAGTGGAATTACCAAAAAGGGAGCGGCCACGGTGGAGGTGGAGGTGGAGGTGGAGGTGGTGGTGTTTCAATAACCTCATCAACCTCAAAATCAGCATCTTCTACTTCTACATCTACGTCTTCTTCTTCACCTTCTTCCACTTTCCACCCGAACCCTAGAACCATGGAGGAGGTCTGGAAGGACATCAATCTCTCCTCCCTCCACACCACCACCAACTTCCGCGCCGGCGCCGGCGCCGCCATGATCTACCAAGACTTCCTGGCTCGACCCTTTTCGAGTCTTAACGACGGCCCACCTGCGCCACCGACATCCGTTGTCCCCACCGCCGCCTACGGTGGCTATCCAGCGCTCGAGGCCCCTCCGGTGACCATGCTTAGCTTGAACTCGGGTCCCGACGAGGTCAACATCCTCGCGGGTGGGAACTCTGGCCCCATCTTTCAGCCCGGTTCGAATGTCTCTGCTCAATGTTTTCATGTGCCGTTTCAAGATGTCCTGTTAGGTAATAGCATAAATTCCTCCTCTTCGACCTTGCCGGATCTAAACGACGGAAAGAGAACGTTCCCGGCAGCCTCGGAGTACAACACCACCAGCAAATCTGGCGGCGGCGACCGTAGACATAAGCGTATGATCAAGAACCGTGAGTCAGCTGCTCGGTCAAGGGCAAGAAAGCAGGCATCTCTCTCTCTCTCTCTCTCTCTCTCTCTCAACCTCTTCTCTTCTATATAATGCCCAGTTGCCCACCGTTCTCATTTCAAGGTTAGCTTTGCCCTTTTTAGGCAACATACTCAAACGGGTATAGTGTAAATTGCAAAAGAACTCCAAAAGTTAATAGTATAATCAAGCCCTGTCAAATATATGAAATTTTCCTATGGGCATACATATTTTAGTAAAAGTCATGCATATGAATATTGTTCCATGTGCATGGCACATTGTACACCCGACAAATTCTGGGTTTGACCAGCAGCTTATGCATGTAGACTGTCTTTACCTTAATCAATAGTCAATACATCCTATTTGTTGCTTATAGTCATTTGCCGACAGATAAGGCATAAACAACAACCAGCTTTCCTGTACACGTTTTGGGACACATTTGCTTGAGTTTTGGTTGCCTACACTTTTCTGATGGTTGGATCTGTGTGTTTGTTTGCGCTTATGCCGGTCCACATGGCACAGGCTTATACAAATGAACTGGAGATAGAAGTTGCACATTTGATTGAGGAGAACACAAGACTCAAGAAACAGCAGCAGCAGGTACTAAACAATAAAGAGTAATACGCATCTATGTGTTCATCAGTGCATGTTGCCATGTTGTGTGTGTCTTCGAGGCCAGACCATGAACCCCAATCAGAACTCTGGTTTCCTCATTTAGCTTTACTTTGTTCACTTGAGACATGCCATCTTTTACACTGAATGCATTTCTTTCTCTATGTATCAAGGCTTGATGTTTGTGTCCATTAATGTTAATTGGGGCAGCTATATCAAGCAGCAGGTGCTCAACTTCCCAGAAAGCACGCTCTCCACAGAACCTCAACCGCTCCATTTTGAGAAGTCGTCTGATGAAGAGAGAGGGAGTTTGGACTGGAGAGGTCACTGCGGATTGGTGGATGTTTTGATGGGCAGAAAGAAAGCCTTGAAGGGTGAGTCATTACTCACTGGGAGCAGTGGTGTTGGTTGTAGCGGTGGTTTGTTCTGGTGGTGTAGAGTTAGATTTTAGGGAAATGTAGGAATGGAGGAACATGGGCTTGCGTGCTGTCTCTTTTAAGCCTTTCCAAACAGGCAGGAAATTTTTTGGTGGGACTCCTCTGTTTATGCATTTCCTTGTTTTTGTCCCTATCCCTTCTTTGGCCTTTTCATTGTGGTGTTCTTCTTGGTTTCTGCGTCATTAAAATGACGCTAAATGTACGCTAACGATCAACATCAATTTAAAATTCTGATGGGTATCTTTTACTAGAGTTGTTGCAATGGAGCTGTTTTGCACCGGAAGATTTTTATCTAAATTTGCAAATACGGAGACGGTCAAATTTTTATTTTTATTATAAACTACCAAACAAGTTATCCGATATTACCACGCAAAGTCAGCAAAAACATATATTTTAGATCAAACGACGCGACCCGCTTATCACTAACGTTGTTTAGTTAAACTTTATCCTAAAACAATTGGGTAATGCATGATGTATCATGGAGTAACCCAACCTGTGAAGTTGCCAAATTATATTCAACAAGTAATAGTCATGCAAGTAGAACCAAATGACAAATTAAACTGTGCTTCTATATATGATTGTACATTTGCTCTTGCATGTTAAACTTATCCAAATGTTTGTGAAAGGTGGAATTCTGTTAAAAACTTAAGAAAAAGTGGGGAGATTTTTCAAAATTTCTGAACAGGGGTAGACTTAAAAAAAATTGGGTTTTTTTGAAATCAACTAATTTGGACTTTCCAGATTATCCTTCCTGCCAAAATCATTGACCATTGTTTTGGTACAAGTCGTTTTCTTCTTGAATGCAAGTACGGTTATGCGAAAATACTTGCCGTTTAGTGCAAATATTCAAGTCGTTTCTGCCTTTTGAACTGATGCAATACTAATTTTGCCTAAGGGAAGTGCTTATATTAGAGCACTCAAAGATTTACCTGATATGAACATAAATTCATCGTCTATACCTATATATGATAAAACATCCAAGTTTTTTCCCTTCTTCGGAATGTGCAAATACTACGCAGACATTATGAAGCTTATTAATGGGTGTTCCATAAGTGCCAGTATTACTAAAAGAACTACACATAATTGCATTAATCCTAGTGCTTGCAAATTTTAATCAAATGTCAATTCTAAATTCTCCCTCACTAGCACAAATTACTTCAAATAAAATAGTAACAATAAACTTATAAATGTCAGATCAATTGAAGGCTAAAAGTAGGGAGCCCTATGTTAACTTACTTCCTCCATAAGACTCACCAAATACCACAACAAGTGATGCTTCGGAAGATAAATTCTGCTTCAAACTCCTTATTAGCACCGCAAAGTCAGCTAAAGCTTGTTGTGAATTCAAGCAGCCCAAGGTCTTGGCAGATTTGTGGGAGTCATTCCCAAATGACATTGATTCTCCGTAAAACCTATGCTAAAAAATCACTCAGACTAATCCAATTATCACTCTAATTACTTTTAATCAACACTCAACTAAAGAAACTGTTTCCAAGAACACCCAAATTAGGTTTTATCTAAACTTCTATTTTCTTATGACCGTAAATTTGTATTTCCTAAGATACTTTTGAGATGCATAAAATTATAAAGAGTTTTGTAGTAATACCTCAATGAAGACCAATAGCGCTTGAAATTTTGGAGCAATGTCAAGCATAAAACCTATATTGCCAACAAACCATTCAATGTTCCCTTCATCGCCAGTATAGACAAAAGTTGGTGCTCCATGGTGCCAATAATAATCATTAGTAAGATACTTTTGGAAGAAGATTTTGGAGCTCTTGGGTTGGAATATGAAGTGGTCTAAAACTTGGGGAGAAAAAATAGGTTCGTATGGAAATATTGGTTTTGTTTTGTCGGCTTGTTTTGCAAGTCAAGTTTCATAGGCATTAGTGAGAAAGTATGATGACATTGATTCAAGATCTATGTATATTGTACCACACCATGTTCATATCTGGTAAATCTTTGGGTGCTCTAATATAAGCCCTTCCCTTAAGCAAAGTTAGTATTGCATCAGTTCGAAATGTATAAACGACTTGAATATATGCACAAACTGACAAGTACTTTTGCATAACCGTACTTGCATTCTTACAAAAAAACGACTTGTTCCAGAATAGTGGTCAACGATTTTGGAGGGAAGGGTAATCTGGGAAGTCCAAATTAGTCGATTTCAAAAAATTCATTTTTTCTTTAGTCTACCATTTATTCAGAAATTTTAAAAAGTCACCCTACTTTTTTTAAAATTTTCAAAAGAATTACATCTTTCACAAACATTTATTTCCAAAACTCTTCGTTTCCTAATTTTTACTTCTTTTCCTTTTGGCTATGATTGAAATTATAAGTTTTAGTACATGATTCGTCGTAACGACTTTTGGCTACGAAGAGTCGCGTTACGAAGAGTGAAATCAGCATCCTTTTAGCATTTTACGAACACCACTTTGGTGATCGTGAAATTGGGCATCGGCGTTTGAGAGCCATGCACAGTAATAAGGAGGATAGGACGCATTGTTGGCCATGAACTCTAACACTTCGCTCGTCTCATCTCATCATCTTTCCCATCAGTCACTCGTAGATATATCCTTTTTCTCTGCCCTTATTATGACATCCATTGATGGAGAAGAGAACCCCATCACTTTCAATTTGTTCCGTTTTCTTTTGGCGCTCCTCGCTTCTTTTTTCTTTGCTTCTATTATTATTGTTCCAACCAGGGCAAAGTCTTTGTGATTGGACGACAATCCAATGATACAGCAAGGCGTTTTTGAACCATACATAGTCCCCTTGGATCTTGACTATATAGAAGGAAGCCCTTGCTAGACACGTTACAGTGAGAGCCACATTAATATACTGTTTGAGATTGATTCTTTCCAAATGAATTTTAATTCAACAATAAATATTTTTGAATTCAGCTTTAACATATTGTAAGCATAAGGACACGAGTGTAATTACACCTAAATCTTAGGGACATAAGTATAATTAACCCTAGATTTAATCACAGTGAACACACATTGGAGCAGATACAGTCAGCTTACTTTTCTTTCCCAAACAGTTCAAATCTGATTTAATTTGAATTGAATCAGGTTTGACTATTGGAGAAATAATCGGAACTACACTCTAAATCTGTGAATTAATGTAAACAGGTAGCCTCTAATACACGTCATAATGGTCTCGAGTTTTGACGGTACAATTGTCTAAGAAGACAGCTTATTTTTTTCTCTGCGACTTGCAACCAAGTTTGTTATCGGTTAAGTCATGGAATTGCATTAACGACTCGTATCAAGTGAAAAGTGGGATCCATGTTGGTTCTAAAATTGCAGCTTTTCACGCAGCAAGCAGAGCGAGAGATGAGAAATACTAGTAATTTGGAATCATCCCATGTGATGCTAATAAAGCATCCGTTTGTTGTCCAGTTCAGGGGTTAGAGGGTGGGTATTCAGCTTTCACCCAGTCCAGTCCAGTGAGAACACCCCATTTCCGACAAGGCAGTCTTTTTTCCACAACTTACGAGCCAATAGCTTACGCCCACTTCTAGCTGTTTAGCAGAGTCACTTTCCTAGGCTGATAAAGAGTGGGTGGGGCACTAGCCTGACCCTCTGGCTGACCTTTCTGACTATGAAACCCTCTTTTCTTGGTCAACATTATTTTGCTTCCAAATAATGTGTCACATTGCTGAAGACATCCACTCAAAATCTGCCTACTTATTTCCAGCCGATAAATACCGGAGACATTACAGAATCGATGATGCAAATACATGACAAATAGATAGTCATGTACTTGTTGTGTAAAGCTGAAATGGCTTGATCTGAAAAGCTCTTGTAAATTTTTATTTCTAATGGTAATAGTCTAATGGTAAAATTAGCCCCTTCCTTTCTTTAATTAGATCGATCACGAGTTTGAGGTTCACCGAAGGGAACTCGCAAAATGAAAAAGAAATAGGGCTTGGAAGAGTATATTGGTTTATGAAGAGAGATTGAAGGCAAGATACAGTTGACACTTGGTGTATTATGCTCAAAGCAAAACAAAATTCGACTTGAAAAACCAAAGGGGCCGGTGGAGGTTACCCTCAGAAGCCAGCAACATGGAAGGATGAAAACCAAATGACCATCTCCTCGGTTAACTCTTCTGTTTTGTGAGCCTTGCCTTCTTCTTCTTCCATGGAAAACCGGCAAACCGGGCATGTCTTGCCACGACAACCGTCGAACCAGCGGCCGATGCACGCTTTGTGAAACTCGTGCAGACAAGGAAGAGCCCTGATAGTAGTACTGTTGTCCTCTCCGCCCTCCATCTTCGACAAGCAGACACAGCATAACTCATCCTTCAGTCGTCTTGATCCTCTTGCAAAGGCCACCGAAATACCAGTGGGTTCTTTCCTAGTTGCCTCACCCTCCTCATAAGATTGTTCTCTGACTAATCTTTGCCACCCTCCAACCAGAAGATCGATCAATATATCGATGGAGGAAACCAACATCTTCATCATAGCCAAGCATTTCACTGGGTCGGTTTTAGAGAAGAGAGCTTAAATAAAATCTGTCTGTGATTACTAGGACCGCAAACAGAAAGAGTGTTGTTCTGCGAGTAATGGGTCACTTAGACGCTCAGTTCTTTTGCGTGGTATGCAAGGGTGGTTGGATTGGGAGAGACGTTGTTGTTTCAAGTTTCATTTTTTACACAAAAAGCAGTTGCACCTAAACCAGAGTGTTACTCCTCACCATTATATCATATTAGATGCTTGCAAAAGTTATTATACGATATCTATAGAGGTCTGTCTCAACCTTACCCCCTCTATATGGTAGGTTAACTCGTATAGTTTAGGTGATTCTTCAGTGTTTCTGTACTCCATAGATGTCCAAATGAGTGAGGTTGCTCAAATGCCAAGGTAACACATGATAATTCAACTCCAACTATCCAAAACTGATTAAGCACCCACTTTATATATTTGTTGCTAAAATAATTCAAACACATGTAAAGTACCTGGCCAGTGTAACTTAATCCTCTTTAGAGCTTTAGTGCCCTGTTCGAACGCATACACACGCAAAGGCTTTCACCACCATAAAAGCGCACACTCTTTTGCGTGAGAGCAACGAAGTTGACATGAATAAAAGGCAAATTAAAGGAACCCCTCTTTCTTTGCGGAGGTCAATCTCTTTCATTTCCTGAAGCTTCACTAGGCCGCAAATGCAAATGCAAAGGGAATTCTGCTTTTTCCCTCTCATTTACCTTTTAGTCGAGGAAGCTACATATACAAAACAAAAATGCTAGATTCCATGACCAAGTTGGTAATCCTAATTGAAGGCTAAAGGGCAGAGAAAGTATTGATGCGCTAGGTAATCCTTTCTTTAGCACAATTTACTGCACTGGCTTCCTGCACGTGCTGCTGCACTCCGCAGTTGGATTTAGCGTTCGTGGCCACTATGATAGAGCAGATCCAGGCACATCTGAGCTCCTCCTATCTCAGAGAGTTTCCTTCCGAAAAATGCATTTGGAACCAAAACGTACTCTCCTTCAACTCTAGCGGAATCCTTTCAGTCGTCAACTAGCCAGAACTTTTGACAAGTAAAAACCTACTTAAAGCTGCCAAGGGCGCACACCCATGTATCAAAAGAAGCTATCAACTAGCTATACATCCAGCGAAACTGCCCAAAAGATTCTAAAGAACATCGGAAGAACCTATAACTCGGACCATAAAAATAAGGTGTTCAATACAGAGGGTCTGAGCTCTTTATATTTCCTTAGCTTCAAAGGCATTGATCATCTCCCGCTATAAACACCAAAAGATGCACAAGGGAGTTACAACCCACAACTCCGTCTTTCTTCTCTGCATTTTCAAAAGATGACCAGCAGCGCAACACTTCCAGTACCGACTTGGTAATGACCCAGGACACACCAAAAAAGAGAAAAAGGCAAGTCCCAAAGCAGCTTTGCCACCTTGCAATGTAACAAAAGATGATCCACACTCTCACCATCAGACTTACAATGTAGCACCATTTCAGATAGATCTTTTACCTTTTCACATTTTATCCCCAGAGAGTGCTTTATTCAATGCTGCATCCCAAGCGGATAAGACCACCTTGAGAGCGATCGTGGTACGCCAAAAGCCTTCCGAAGAAAACGGGGAGCATCACTAGCAGCCCACAGCCCATATTAGGATCTCACCGAGAAGAATCCCAAGGAGCTGCCGGTCCAAACCACCTCATCCCCTACAACTAGAATCACACTCGATCGAATAAAGACGGCCGAAGAAAACAGTCACCATGTCAAGTAGCCAGAACTTAAGTGTGTTAAAAAAGAAAAAATGTTGCCAGAAATAGTCACGCTCTTCGGGTTGGTGCTCTTACACATTAAAGCCGACTTCGCTTGTTTAAACATGGCACATCCTGCAAGCAGGCATGCAATATTGTAGCCCATGGCTAGCAAGCATTGCAGTATTATCACTCATAGCAGAGAAGCATTGCAACCCATCAGGTTACCACCTGGTAATTGAAAAAATATGCACTTCTACCAATAGCTTTGGTTGCAGCAGAAGTTGCCAGTTTGAATCAGACCATAGTCCCCCCCAACCCACACACACACACCCCATGGTCCTGCGTGCCTCAATAAAGCACGAAAGACAATAAATTTTTTTGCAAAAAAACGTGCACATGATCCAAACATACTCAGATTATCGTTTGATGTAAAAGTAACACAAGCTCATAAAAGCGTGCATCTGTTTTTCATCAAGGCATGTATCAAGTTCATAGAATATCAGTTCTGTTTTTCAGTGGGGAATGCAACCTGGGCGTGGGAGCATTAAAGGCACTAAACAGGAAATACCTTCAAAATTTTCGGTCAGCCCCAACACTTTAACAAATTCCATTCCTACTTCATATAAAATTGCTCCATCATCGAGCAACTTTGAAATCAGTCAAGTGCATAAATCCTCCTAGCAAACTTAGTTACATGAAGCGGGGGATGGAACGTGGCAAAAAAGCCTGGGAATCTACTATTCACAAACTATAAGGGGATTATGTTTTTGCTCCACTTGAATATTATTTATACAACTCCAGATAATAAAACTATTAAGTAGAATCAGTTCATATCCCTTTAGGGAAATAACGCAAGAAATTGGGTGTAGAGATTGATGAGGAGTTACGTACTAGTCCTTGTCTTCTCCTTCCTTGCATTGTTCAAAGCAAGCCCCCAGGAGCTCCAAAATGAGAAGCACAGAATCGGTAATCTCATAAAGTTCTCCAACCCTAAGGCATAAGCTTTGAGACATGAGGCAGCCCATATGTTCTCGACAGAGACAGTATAGCATTCATAAACTGCTTAAAAAAAAGTGCATGGGTGAGTTCAGCCAACACTCAGGCTTGGAAAGAAACTCATCAACTTGACTACTAAGAGTAGTATGTATTGCAGCATGCACGAGAAACTTGCCGAAAGTAGTAGATGGATCAAACAAAAACCTCAAACTTCCAGCAATAAGGCCCAAGATTGAAGCTGGAAATACTACTTTTGTGGCCAACTTTCAGCAGTAAGCTTTTACATATAACTTTAATACATTTAACAATAGAGGTCCAGAGAAGAGCAAATTTGATGCCACACATAGAACAAATAGGGTAGATAAGTGGTCTTTGAGAAGCTACATAAACAGAGGACAACTAAATCCCTATTCCGAAGAACAAAGAAAAGAAAACGAAAAATGATATCATGGGGTCGAATCATTATGCGGTAAGCTGTAGGCAGATGCAACAAAGAAGAGAACTTGGTCAAGACAGATGTTAGTCACCAAACAAGCAACAAGAGGCAAAGAGTAACTGCGAGAAGAAACATGACTGGATATTAAATGCAATTCACAACTTACCATGAACATGCATACAAAAGAAATCAATTACAACGGGCTGCAGAAATATATCACTGATGCAATGAAATTGTATGGCTTTTTCATTAGATTTGTGGACAACACCAAGCGGAAAATTTTTGGTATAACTTTCAGTTACAAAATCCACGAATGTAATTATTGATGCCTTGCACATTATCCCACTTCTTTCATGTCCATCATCCATGATCTTATAACTACCTCCTTAACGGTCCTTTTTCATACTGTTATCATCAGGCTTCGGTTTGTCATCAGCTTCAATGATCTTTCCATCACTTGGCACAAGGCACGGAATCCCATCCACAATCTAAACATAAAGCGAACAGATTAAAAGTGACATACTAATACATAGCTGATCAGCAAAACATAAAGAAAAATATCAGTTAAATCTTAAAGTCAAAAGAAAATGCAGAACCTTTCTCAACCTAAAAACCAGGACTCACGAGTAGTAAGGGTATATGATAATGCAGGCATAGTGTATCCGAACTCCACTTATCAATCAAACGAATGCACTACTTTTGCTACATAAAATAAAAGTGTCAAGTTATTTAAATGGAAAATATCATTCTCCTTAAATTGTAAGAAGCTGTGAAGGCTTGCAAGCTCAGTGATTATGGGCTTGTCAAAGAACACTAATGAGCTTCTAAACAGTAGAATCCCTGCGCAACTCGTAAACGACACCCCGTACTTATTGTTGCATTTGGGTTACACTTGCTCTGCCAGAAGCATTTGCTATCCTTAAGACTGGTGGTTAAAGAAGTTGAATTCTCCAGCAATTCTTTACTCTGAAAAATGCCTGAACCTTGCCATTCTAGATATAGCAGAAAACCCCATGTTGAGGGAAAAGAAAGAAAGAAAACACCCATGAAAAATTGGCATCAGTCATCAAGAACAGAAGGACTTACAGGATAAGCAACACCAATGGCGTCACTGATTAACGAATTTGATTCCTCACATACCCTATAAAGAAGAAACGGAACCACACCCAAACATCACAATCGAAATATCAAAGTTTTTCATTACTGAGTGGATATAAAAGAAAGAAGTTTCTTTACTTGGAAAAACTGAATTACCTCAAGGGTTGTTTGGAGAGTGGACAGACCAAGATTTCTGAAAGGGTCTTGCTGATCCCAACCCCATCTCTCAGTAGCACCCTACTCACCCTCACCATTTCTAGGGTTTTCGCAACTGTCACTACTAAGAGGGCATATACAAGTATGCGTCGTCGTTTACTGTCCCCATGAGCCCATACGTCGTCGTTGAAGACAAAGAAAATGGTCTTTGTAAATAGGCCAGAGGTGAGTCTAGCTTGTTAGACCCTTCATTTCTCTTGTCGAACTTCAAATTATACGCAGGCTTAGGCGAGCGGCCTGAGCCTCGTGTATCTTGTGAATTTATTTGACTTCTTTTTTTAAATAGAAATTGCAATTTATGTCCGTTGGTACCGAAATTAAAACTTTAAGGTGTTTGTTATTATAGAACTAACGATTTTAGAGTCATCTCTTAATGTTTATGTCATTTCACTTGTTGAGTCTCAAATTATGCACAAACTCATCTTTCGTGTATCATAATTCTTATATAAATTAGAGTCCGTTTGTAATTGATTCTAAAAAGTAGAATTCTGCTTAAATCTTAATCAGTTTTCAAAATCAGATTTAATTTACTTTAAGTAGAATCAATTTTTACTGTTTGGCAAAAGTAGTTTTAAACTAGTTATAAAAGTGTTTGGATAAAAAATGCTTAAATCAGTTTCACTGACAAAATGACCGTAGATGACACTTTTTTCTTATATCCAGTTATAAATGTGATGTTAATATAACTTTCATTTGTAAATAATTATATTACACAAATAAATAATTAAAAAGTTATTTTTATCTATTTACAAAAGTTGTTTATTTTATACTTTAAATTAAAAACACCTGCAATCTCACATTAGTATTATAGTACAATAATTTTCGCAAATTAGTTGAAGGATATGAGATGTCCTTGTGTGAGAATATGATGACTGTATAGTAAATTAGAAGGTCAAACCTGATTATGAGGAAAATAATTATTTCATAATCTTCACTTTTCAGAATTATGAATTTAATCAGTTATATTTTCTGATCGTAGAACAGAAAGAATATGCTTCCAAGGGATTCCACCAAAGTCCTCCTCCCCTTTGATCCTCAGGTTTTCCGTCATCCAATCAGTTATATTTTCTCGCGGCCTAAATATGCATCTTTGGCTTCAGATTGTCATAAGCTTTAGAAAGAATTTCCCAAGTTTGGTGCATCGGACAAATATCCCCTTACCTATCATTTGATGACGACATAAGACGGGAGGTGGTTTGGAGACCTTTAAAAAAAACTACTGCATTGTTTCTTGTTACAAGATTAGACTTTTTAAGATGGTCTCAAAGTTCGTCCTTTGGTTTTTCTTTACTTTTATCTTTTTTTTTTAATTTTGTCTTAAAACGTTGTTTTCATGCTTATATTTAAATTCATTTTAAAATTTCACTATGTTTTTCTTCTTTGTCATGACTAATTAGTAAACTTAAATGTTAATTGATGTGTTTAAAAATTAAGTTAACAAAAATTTATGACTAATTAGTTGACGTAGATGGTAATTAATACACTTAAATATAGGTAAATAAAAATTAATTTGTAACTACGGACAACCCGTGAGCAGTCCTCGGCACATATCCACCAAAATTTTCATGAGCTGGCACATACATATATTATTTGACCCGTAAATGGGTAGGACTGGACATGAAAACGAGTTTTTAAAAGTGAGCTGAGCATGATATGACCTTGGTCCGTCCAGCCGGCCCAAGTTACCGCTAGAGGTGATAACGAACAAGGACTCCAAACGTCATGTGATCGTTAAGCTCCGTTTAAAGTTAAACATTAAACCTTAGGGTAAGAGAAAAGCACTACAAAAGGTTGCGCATCTCGTTGTGAATTGTGTTTACACCTGGTTTGTTTAGAAACTAACACGCCCGCACAACACAAAAACAACTCCAACTCACAGTGCATTGCCAGCATTTTCACCGCAAACAACTTCAAAGTTCTTCCCAACCTACTTTCGTCGCAACCAAGGTCCCATCAGGGGTCCCGTTTTGCGCAACATTTCACCATATTCAACGGTCAATTTTTCAACGCTCCCAAGCCGGTCAAACAACCATGCCCAAGTCACATGCATTTTCTCCTTTGAAACAACCTTGGCGCGCCTTCCCCCTTAGGGGTCGGCCACCTTCCCTTAGGGGGTCGGCGTGCCTCCTACCTCTCATGCAGCGCATGCTCTTCCTTGGCCTCGCGCCGACTCTGCGACCCCGCCGTCGCTCGGGCGCCGGTTTCACGGCCCCCGTCACACATGGTCGCGCGCGCGCCGTCTCCGCAACACCCGTGGTCGCGCGTCGTCTTTGAGATGCCCGACGTCGCCCGCGTGCCAGCTTCACGGCGCCCGTCGCCTAAGCGCCGGCTTCACGGCCCCCATCCGTGTCGCCCGCGCCCCTGCTTCACGACGCCCATCGCCCGTGGTTATGCGCCGACTCCCAGAGCTCGTCGCCGTGGCCGCACGGTGCCCGTCGACCGTGTGCCGACTCTACAACGCCCGTCGCCCTCGACCCTGCGCCATCCCCTCGAGACTCGTCGCCTGCACGTCGGTTTCACGGTCCATCGCCGCGACTCCTGTAGTTACGCGCCCACTTCCCGGAGCTCGTCGCCCGTCGCCCACGATCGCGCGCCATCTCCACGACACCCATCGCTCGTGCGCCGGCTTCACGGAGGCCATCGCAAGTGGTCACGCACCGACTTCCCGGAGCTCTTCACCTATGGTTGAGCGGTGTCCGTCCCCCGCGACCGCGCGCCATCTCTGCGACACCCGTCGCCTACGTCCGAGGGCTGTCTCCAACGGTCTGTCGCGCCCATGCACCGCGCCACTGATACAGTCGCGCCCCCGGCTCTATATCACACTACCACGTTCTTTGCGCTGGTCCATCCTATCACCACACCATGTGCACCTTACCTTGGTCTTGGAACATGCTTCGACCCACTCTCTGGAGTGTGCAGCATCCCGCAGGGATAGGCGACTCCACCGGGACATATATCAACCTGGGAGCTTTTCAACTCCCCTTCCGCCAGGTAGACAGCTCCTCCGGGATGCTACCTCGGTCAGCGGAATAGGCGACTCCTCCGGACACTATCTCTGCCAGGGTGTTTGCATGATTGGCCTACATGCTTCGGCGCCGGGGGCTTCATCAGCACCCCTAGGGACTATGACCCCCGGGTCACTCCGAGACGGGAGCAGGTCTCCGGAGGGCATTGCGCCTAGTCCGCCTAGCAGTTAGGCGTCGGGTCTTCCCCACCGCTGCCAGGCCTGTGGGACTCTGCGAGAGCCTTGGATTGGTGGCTAGATCAAAAGGGTTCTCTGGCTGCACCAATGCTGTAGGAGCCAGTCTTTCCAAACATATAGAGCGACGATGTGAGGAGCAGGGCGGGTGAATATGCGATCCGACAGTCTGCAGAGAACCGATATTTTTGGACCCCTGGTGACATGTCACTCCCAGGGGATGACACGTGTCAGCTGATGACACATGCACACTTTTCGCTATAAATAGGGGACTTTGGAACTCATTTTGGACAGAATTCCCTCATTTGAACAATTTCACTTTCTCACTTTAGAATCCAAATCTTCTAGAATTCTAGAGAAAGAAACATAGTTGGATCCTAACATTGGACCGTGACGCCGGACCGTGACTCTGGACCGAAGCATAGGACTGTGACAGCTGTCGTATATTCACCGTGCGCCGTCGCCCTCGCAGCACTGCCACCCTCAGGCTCTGCTCCACCCTTGATGTGTCCCACATTAGTACACTTGGCATCTGACTCGAACTGCATTTTTTGTGGCATCTCCACGTCGACTACGAACTCACTTTTCTTGGCATCAAAAGTTATACGAGCTTATTAATCATTTTTTTACCAACCGATCTCGAACGAGTTTCTAGGCATACCAGACACGAACCGGGTTCAAGCAGTTCGGTGTTGCCAGCCTCTTTGGTTATACATTTCTACTCCGTTTGTGTGTTCTGAGAGAGAGAGGAATGAATGTTAATTGTTAATGGCGGAAAGATTATTGAATTCAAAACTTGCAGATGAATGGCAAGAGCTTCCACTCAACAGCTCCTTAGATTCAGAACCTCTTATCTCTCCTATAATAATCCCACTCTGATTCTTCCAAAACAACACCTCTTTTCCTCTCCCAATCTCACCTTCCAAAATCCACCTTCTCCTCCCTACCATAAAACGCTTATTAACCCTTTCAAAGCCTGTCAAAGCATGACCCATCTTGTCCAAATCCAAGCCCAGTTGTTTACCTCCGGCCTTTTTCAAAACCCATCTTTTTCGGGCAGAATTTTGAAGCTTTCTTTAGATTTCTGTCATATCAATTACACTGTATCAATCTTCCAATGTATTAGGGATCCCGATACTTTCTGTGTCAACGCGGTAATAAAGGCCTATTCTTGCAGCTCTTTACCACACCAAGCTGTTGAATTCTACTTTAAAATGCTTCAAAATGGCTTATTTCCCAATGGCTATACTTATTCGCCGCTAATTAGCGCTTGCGCGAAGACGGAGTGTCTAGGACTGGGGCAGAAGTGTCACGGGCAGGCTGTTAAGAATGGTGTTGACTCTGTGTTGCCAGTGCAGAATTCTTTGGTTAACATGTACGCCTGTTGTGGGGTTATTGAGGTTGCCAAGAAGGTGTTTGTTGAAATGCCTGTGAGAGACTTGGTATCTTGGAATTCTATTGTTAATGCGTTTGTTAAGTTTGGTGATCTGCATGTTGCGCATTGTTTGTTTGATGCAATGCTGTATAAGAATGTGGTTTCTTGGAATGTCATGCTTGTAGGATTCTTGAATGGTGGGAACCCGGGCTCTGGGTTGAAGCTGTTTAGGAAAATGGCGTGTATGGGGATTAGAGGCAACGACACTACCATGGTGACTGTGCTTACTGCTTGTGGTAGGTCAGCCAGATGGAGGGAAGGAAGATCTGTTCATGGGTTTATTATTAGGACATTGGTGAACTTGAGTTTGATTATTGATACGGCTTTGATAGATATGTATAGTAAATGCAAAAGAGCAGATGTCGCTCGGATAGTTTTTGATAGGATGCCTATTAAGAATTTGGTGTGTTGGAATGCCATGATTTTGGGGCACTGTATCCATGGAAATCCGGAAGATGGGCTTAGTTTATATTCAAAGATGGTCAGTAAAACAAGGCCAGAAGTTAGAGAAGTTGATTTTGACGAAGGTGTAGAGCCAGATGGGCAGCTTCTCCCTGATGAAATTACCTTTGTTGGAGTTTTGTGTGCTTCTGCCCGTCAAGGGCTGTTGACAGAAGGGAGAAACTACTTCGGCCAAATGACTGATGTGTTTGATATAAAGCCCAATTTTGCACATTATTGGTGCATGGCTAATCTTTTTGCAAGTGTTGGTCTAATGCAAGAGGCTGTAGAACTGTTAGGGAACATGCCAGTAGACATGGAGATGTCGTCAGAATCCTCATTGTTGGCTGGATTACTTGGGTCATGTCGTTTTAAAGGGGACGTGATGCTGGGAGAACGTATAGCAAAAGCATTAATTGAGGAGAATCCAGGAAATGAATTATCTCATGCATTCCTGCTAAATATCTATGCTGTTGCAGGTTGTTGGGAGGATGTTGCTAGGATGAAGGATTTGATAAAGGAGAGAGGGGTTAGAAGAGTGCCGGGTTGTAGTCTTGCAGATTTGAAGGAAATCGTTCACAACCTTAAGGTGGGTGAACAATGGAAACAAGAGATTAAGGAGCAACTGGTGAATTGACTTCAGTGAGTATTGTTACCACTGCATCTCAACAGCCAATAATGTCTGCGCCCACATAGAACAGAACGTAGTTTCTATAAAATCCCCTTTCTTCATGGGCGTCTCGACGTTATCTCCTCAGATCACTATGGTTTTCGTCTAACATCAGTAAACAGGACTGACTTAACATGTCTGATGAGGATGATGTTCATTAGGACATTACCTAGTAGTTGGAGGCTCAAATCGGTGGGACATACTCGAGGAGATGAAGTAAGATACAAATGAATCTGATAGATTGTTTGTTTCAATCTCAAGAGCTTGAAATGTGGAGACATGATGCTTAACAACTGTTGATAGATAGAGCATGTCAACAAGCTCTTATTTTCAAACTCCTTGATGCAATGGTCAGAGGATCCTAATTTGGTTTTTCTTTTCTATGATTGCATTCTACGTCTAACAAGTGACATGCTGAATTTTGTCAGGGATTATGGTTTCTTAGCATCATGAGTTATAATCAAACTTCTTGGATATTCTACCAAATTTCTTTACTTATTTTATGGGATATTTTCTAGTTACTACTTGTACTATTTTGTAGCTTTTGTATTATGCTGGAGGGGATGAACCCTGCCACGGCCCAGGAATATGATACCCAGGTGGAATCGAGATTATAAACCCAAGTTAATTTCTGTTTGCACCCTATTACATCCATAATAATAATGTACTTGACTTGATATAGGTTTTTATTAAAGGGTGAAGTGGGAGTTTGGGATCTCACTATTCTTGCCATTGTGTTTTTAGTCTGTACTACTCTTTTTCTACTCCTATGATAGCTTTTGAACATTTTTTATTTTTAGCTGTTTGTTCAGTTTTGAAAACTGGAAAAAATATCGGCGTTTGACAGATAGTTTTAATTTTTTTTCCCCTTCAATTTTATAAACCAATTTTTAAAATTGAGCTGTTTTTGGAGTTTTCAATTTTTAGTCTTCGTTTTTTTCTTGAGATCTACCTTTCAACTTTGGTTAGAAGTATTTTATTTGTTTCCGTCACTAATACCTATCAGCCAATAATACCAAACTACCAACATTGCCAACTATCATACCCATTAATTGCCACCACCACCACCATCACGGACCAACACTCTCAAACACCAAATTACAAACAATGCCAACAACCACAACTAATGACTTTTGATCTGCCACTACCACTGATAAACACACCCAAACGGCCAAACACCAAACACCAAACTTGCCAATACCGCCAACCACCATAGACACTTACTGCTGCCACCACCACTAGTGACGAACACTCAATAACACCGCTAATCACCATAGTTACTGATAACCACAACCACCACCAACACCGCCTAACACCAAACCCTCCAACATCGGTCACCACCACCGCACCATGCACCACTCCTCTGAATCCAAATCCACCATCATACCGACCACCATTGTCCCTGGAACAAACACCAACACAAGATTTCATCCATTGCTTAGCCCTATTATCTTTTACCTGCACAGGTAAATTCCAAGACATTCAAACCCATTCACCTGATCAAACCCCAATTAGACCCAATAAAGCTCCAATTCGCAAGTTAGTGTGTTACTGCCATAGCAGTAGTTGGACGATTGCAGAGGAGATATGTAGGTCGTGGTGGGGCACTTCTAGTTGTTGACCATAGGAGCTCACGAGAAGCTCTTAAGTATTGAAAAATAAAAAATAAAAGTAAAACCAATTATAAAAAACTTCTATCAAACAACAAATTAGTTTATTTATTTTTCAAAGAAAGAAAACTCAAAGATATTTTAGTTTCGGTTTTTAAAAAAGAAAGTGAAATTAAAAAGTGTTTCAAACATACCCATATTTTTCTAATTTCTTTCTTTCTTTTCTTGTATGTAAAAAAAGTGTGCATGATAGCTCAAGAGTTCTAGGGTTAATAGCAAAAATGTACCCTCACATACGCATGTTTGCAAATTATATCTCAGACTTTCCAAAATAGCATTTTTATCCATCAAATTATGCCTAACTAACGTTGCAAACTAGGGGTGGACCACCCCGATGACGCAGTGAAGGGGTGGGGGGGGGAGGGGGAGGAACGACACCTCTCACCATTTTTATTTATTTTTTAGTTTTTTAGATAATGGATAATTATATTTAAAATATTTATGAAAATGTCACTATATTGTAACTTTAATTTATTATGATTTCATTTTTTATTTTTTTTTACTCTTTGTGCCGCTGGCTGTGATAGTCTTTTTCTTGATCTATTTTCATTCTTCCAAATCCCAAATTCTAAATCTTCAGATTACCAAAAAAAAAAAAAAAAAGAATAGATTAAGTTAGTTCTTTTTTTTTTAGTTTAAATTCTTATAATTTGTTAACTTATACATGATTAATGTACGCATACAATTAATAATCACATTAATAATATATCTATACAGTAAGAGTTAATTTTTTTTCATGCAAAATTAGTAATTTGTTGTTGACTAACCTTAGCAAGTTAATTAAATCACTTTGCATAGTAAAAATATATTGTTAGTAGTCAAAGTTAGCAATTTATTTTGTATTTAACGCATTCAATAGTGACGCTAATTATAATATATTTTTGATTATTCATGTTTATGTGAACTTGAACAATTTAAATTCTTTTATGTTAGTCATCAATTTTTTTAACGATTTTTTGGCACCCCTGATTAAACTTTCTGGATATGTCCCAATTTAGGGATGACAATTTAAATCCGATCTGGTGGATATTCTACCCGTTCATATCCGTTAGGAGCGGATTTTTTTTACTTTTACCGGGTTATGGGCGGGTATGATATCTAAATTAGTAACCTGCAACGGATACAGGTCGAGTTTGGTATTCTCTCTGATCCGCCCCGTACCCGCCCCAGTTTAATATAAATCCTAACCCTTAATGATAAATAATCCTAGCCATCCATCTGGTAGTATAAATAGTACAAGTTCGAAAGAAACCCCACTATTCTTTTTATTTTCTCTCTTCTCTGAGACTACAGCTGCTATTTTCTTCTCCCTCTTCTCTAGAAAGCTTCAGCTGCGTCGCCCCTCTTCCCTCCCCACACCGTCACCCCCCACGACCACAAACACCTCCACCTTACCACCAAACACCGTCCTCAGCGACACCTCACGACGGCCACAAACCACCTCTGCCACGATGCCCTCTTCTCTAGTAGTTTGATCCTTTATGATCTGATGATGCTGCTGGTTTTGCCAAAAAGCCTTTTTCTCCCATTTTCCTTTGTACGAGTCCCACGAAATATGCAGTTTGATGTATTTGTCAATTTTTTTAGTTCCTATTTTATTTGTTGTAATAGAGATTAGTTTTGTAATCAGGTTTATTATGTGTATTGTAACCACTAAAAATGAAACTATGTATTTCAAGTTTGGTGGTGGTGGTGTAATCTATCATTTCTCTTTTGGAATATTTGGAGATTTACTTAATTTTTGTCCTATTATATTTGTTGGAGTTTAGATTAGTTATGTAATCAGATTTATAATTTGCAAAACACATACATATTTGAAAAATAAGGGTAGGTCGGGCGGTCAAGCGGGTTCGGATTTTATTGAAGTCCACCGGGGTGGGGATGGTATTCCCATTCGTTGATCCGATGGCGGGGTGGGGTGAAATGGTGCATAAGGACAACCGGGGCGGGTTTGGATTTCATAAGATCCGCACTGACCCGCCCCATTGCTATTCCTATCCTTGTTGCAAACGTTTACCTTCCATCCAACTTATTGGAAAAGACTAGGTTTTGCAAAAGTACACCCCAACATATTGAGGGCATACTGGTCAAATCGCAGGGGCATGTTTTGGAGGAAAAAATGAAGGGTATTTTGCATAAGGGAAAAATGGCGGTTTTCGGTTGGAGGTGGTGGCCGTGGGTTTCGGGATTAGTTGTTGTGGGTGGTCGTGGTGATGTGGAGAGTGGTGGCTGCGGTGGTGGCCTGTCGGGCAGTGGTTGTAGGTTTCGGGATTGGTTATTGTGGGTGGCCAACGTCGATGGTGGCCTGTCGGGCAGTGGGTGTTGCACGTCGAGTAGTGGGTTCGATTGGAGGCAGTGGCCTTGGGTTTCGGGATTGGTAGTTATGGATGTGACAATAAATGGTTGTGGGTGGCCGGTAGTGGTGGCCCGTTGGGAAGTAGGTTCAATTGGAGGCGGTGGCCTTGGGTTTCAGAATTGGTGGTTGTTGGTGGGAATCGGAAACAACTCCGTCTTGCCTGTTGGTAGCTTGTTGCCAACACACATATATTTATTGTATAGTGTGTATTATTAATTGTACAATATGTATAATTGGTTGTACAACATTCATTGATAGTTGTATTATTCACACTCTTCAAATTATTATTTGAAGACCAAATGAGAACAATAGCATTTTTTTTACAAATCATATTTGGTTAAAAGGTAAAATAGTTTTTTTTTCCATTTTTTTGCCTTTGGAGAAATTTTGTATCAACTATACCATCAAGAAGCAAGTAGTACACAAAGAATTGACACATTATCACTTTTTCACGATGTCAATGCAAAGCAGTAGTGCCAGATCATGGTACATATGTTTTTTGAAAAATTCTCCCCTAACATTTGGTTAGGGTTGCATTTTTATACCCTAGCAAAAAGTGACATGACCAAAATACCCTCTCACTTCACTGAAAAACTAGCAGGGTGTGGGCACCACAATTGTGTCATAGTTTTGTGGATAAAAATACTATTTTAGAAGGTTTGAGACATAATTTACAAACATTCCATATGTGAAGGTATTTTTCGGTATTAAACCAGAGCTTTACATAGCTTTAGAATTGTTATTCACATTCTTTATGCATAAGAACGAAAGCTAGTTAAATAAGAGAATGGGTTAGTAGAAAAAAAAACTCGTTGACCAATTCGCTACATTTCTTATTTAATATATGGAGAATATGAATTGAGTAACAGACTTTGTCAAAAAAGTTTAGTTAACTAATTTTTGTTTTGTTAAATAGATTGTAAGCTATTGTAACGGAAGAAAATTTTCCTAAACTAGGTTTAGTTAAATCTTTTGGGGAAAAATAAGAGGAAAAAAAAAGGCCATGCTTTATGAAACCGATTATGTTTCGATAAATTTATTTGCAAAATAGGTTATATACAACGAAATGATTTAACTTTTGGTATTTGCTTATATCAAATGTAGGGCAGCCCATGGGTTTTAGAAAAAGTATTTTGTTAAAAAAGGATTAGAAGAGCTTCAAAATTAAGAATAGGAGTATTATGTTTTAGATAACAAATCAAGTTTTCTAAGTATGATGAGCACATATCTCTTACTTGCATTCGATGCTTTCTTGAGATACCACTTTCATCTAACTCTATGTTTTGTGGTTCATCAAATGGGAAAAACTTGGGGAAAAAATAAAATGAATTTTTGCTGGATATTTTTGTTGTATGAGTTTGCTTCAAAATTTAAAGTACTAGTTGGATACAGTTTTGAAAACAAATTGTCTCATTTTCAAAAGGTTTATGCTAAAGAAATTAAGAAAGTTAATACTAAAATATTGCGATAACATGTTATGACTTTTCCATATGTAATACTTAATGACAATAACACTAATGCCTTTACTTGTAAAATTTTGTGTTAGGCTGTAAGCAATTGTACTGACTATCAAAACTGAATTTTTTATACTAATATTTAGCATATGACTTTTCTTTAAAAACATAAAAAGGTCGAAAAGGAATCTTTTGAGATGTTACACGTAGGGTTTGGTTTTGTTAAACCACCTTGTTGCTGATGAAATCTGGGACGCAACTTGACTTCCTTGTGAATAGACCTGCACAACACAGTCAACACCGGTGATTCGCCGGAAGAGTTTCCGGCGAGGAAAACTCCGATGCTTAAGTCAGAAATTTGTATCAAAGAGAGAGTATGGTTTCTCAGTGGAGGTCTTACCTTTGTTCATCTCCTCCCTTTCTTTATATAGCACTTCATTTAATACGTTAATTACTTTATCTTGATGAGGGGGTTACTCCACTAAATGGTCCATTAAACTATTGAATGCACAGTTTAGTACCATTCAGTGGGGAGTTACCAGAGTTATAGAGTTTACAATGGCTTTGTTGATTTTAAAGAACAGTTTTATTCCTTTCGGATGAAGACATGTGTCTTCATCCTAAGCAATGGTTTTTTTCCCATATCATTTGTCCCCCAATCCTATACTCGTGAACGAGTGTGGGATTTTGGCATAGGTTTTGTAGGCATCTCGTCTATTCAGCTAGACGAGTAGAGGGACAAAGACCGGAGGTAGCTTCTCCACTCGGCCAGACGGGCAGAGAGTTTGACTTTTTTTCTACTCGGCCAGGCGAGTAGAGAGTTGGCTGCTCATCTACTCGGCCAGACGAGTAGAGAGCCAGGGCATGGAGGCTGTTCATCTACTCGGTCAGATGAGTAGAGTGTTTGGCTGCTCATCTACTGCTCTTCTACTCGGCCAGACGAGTAGAGTGCCAAGGTATGGAGGCAGTTCATCTACTCCGCCAGACGAGTAGAGAGCCAAGGCATAGAGGCAGCTCATCAACTCGGCCAGCCTAGTAGAGGCGTAAGCCTGATGAGGTAGCTCGTCTACTCGACCAGACGAGTAGGGTGTTTGGATGCTCTTCTACTCGGCCAGAAGAGTAGAGATTCAAGGCATGGAGGCGGCTCATCTACTCGGCCAGACGAGTAGAGGCATAAGCCCACTGAGGCAGTTCGTCTACTCGGCCAGGCGTGTAGAGGCGTAAGCCCAATGAGGCAGTTCGTCTACTTGGCCTGACGAGTGGAGTGTTTGGATGCTCTTCTACTCGGCCAGAAGAGTAGAGATTCAAGGCATGGAGGCGGCTCATCTACTCGGCCAGACGAGTAGAGGCGTAAGCCCGATGAGGCAGCTCGTTTACTCGGCCAGGCGAGTAGAGGCGTAAGCCCTGAGGCAGCTCGTCTACTAGGCCAAGCTAGCAGAGACGTAAGCCCTGAGGCTGCTCGTCTACTCGGCCTGGCGAGTAGAGGCGTAAGCCTGGTGAGGTAGCTCGTCTACTCGGCCAGGCGAGTAGAGACGTAAGCCCTGAGGCAGCTCGTCTACTCGGCCTGGCGAGTAGAGGCGTAAGCCTGGTGAGGTAGCTCGTCTACTTGGCCAGGCGAGTAGAGGCGTAAGCCCACTGAGGCAGCTCGTCTACTCGGCCAGACGAGTAGAGGCGTAAGCCCTGTGAGGTTGCTCTTCTACTCGGCCAGACGAGTAGAGGCGTAAGCCCTGTGAGGCAGTTCGTCTACTCGACCTGGTGAGTAGAGGCGTAAGCCCTGTGAGGCAGCTCGTCTACTCGGCCTAGTGAGTAGAGGCGTAAGCCTGGTGAGGCAGCTCGTCTACTCGGGCCGGCGAGTAGAGGCGTAAGCCCATTGAGGCAGCTCGTCTACTCGGCCTGGCGAGTAGAGGCGTAGGCCCGATGAGGCAGCTCGTCTACTCGGTTAGGCGAGTAGAGGCGTAAGCCCTGAGGCAGCTCCTCTACTCGGCCTGGCGAGTAGAGGCGTAAGCCCAGTGAGGCAGCTCGTCTACTCGGCCAGGCGAGCAGAGGCGTAAGCCCAATGAGGTAGCTCGTCTACTCGGCCTGGCGAGTAGAGGCGTAAGCCCTGTGAGGCCAGGCGAGTAGAGGCGTAGTTAATTTCGGGGGGTATAAAAGTAAGTTTGCCCTTTTACTTTTTTAACCGATGGGCGACACGTGTCCACTTTTTACCTTGGGATCTTACCCATCTGTCCAGGACAAATTCCCTATAAAAGAGGGGTTATCTCACTTTTGACTTTACTTTCAGTGAGGGGAGAAGCGGGTGATTTCGAGAGTTCGCCGGAGGAAATTTCTGAGTTCTTTGTGTTTGGAGGTCTTTTTCTTTCTTCAAGTAAGCCTCAGATTTAATTTTTTTTTTTTTTTTTGAATTCCTTGTTGTAGATCCAGAAAACATGTCTAGACAAGAAGATGAACATGTTTCTGAGTTAAGTAGAGGTACTACATCCGTTAGGGTTGAACCTACTTTTGATCCTTTATTCTTAGAAGTAGGAATTCCTTTGATTCCTTATCAGGAGCGAAAGGGACTTCCTGCTAAGGAGATTCTAGCTGATAGGGCTCAGAGCCCTAGGCCTTTTGATGCTCATACGTTCAGGAGTAGGCTGAGTAGTTATGATCTCAAAATATTGAGGGAAATATGTGAAATTCCTCCAAGTGTAAATTTGAGGTTGCCTGGCGATGGCGAAGCGGCCAATATGTCTACCTTAAATGAGATAGGGGTTTACTATGACACATTTGTTAATGGGTTTAGGGTGCCAATACATCCTTTCTTTATCAGGGTGTTGAATGCATATGGTTTGGCGCCCGACCAATTTTCTCCTCACGCCTGGCGCTTTTTATCTTTCTTTATATTCCAATATCATAGGCTTAATCTACGACCAAGATTGAGGGTGTTCAGGTGGTTCTTCACCATTTGTACTATTACCAGACAAGTTGGGTGGTATTTTTTAACACGGCGCTCAAAGGCTAAAGCCAACTTGTTTCCTCATCCTCCATCATCAAACCACCATTGGAAAGATAAATTTCTATTTATGAAACTTCCAAAGTTTCAAAGAAATGTCGTCAATAATGTATGGCATCCAGAATGTGATACTAGGACGTGTAATATGTTGAAAGAAAAGAATTTGAATGAAACTGACCTAGATTATATTGAGAAGCTCAAAGCAGCCGAGCCCTTAGAGTCAAAGTACCCTTTAAGTAATGACCAGCTTCGTGAGTGTGGAATCATCTTTTCACTCGAGGAGGATTTGGATGAAGAAGAGGAGGGCGAGAATGATCCTGGTAATGTACTTATGTATGAGCGTCTTAGTTCATCATGGTTTGCCTTGACCTTATCATTCTTTCTTTTGTAGAAACCATGTCTTCAAAAGGTACTCGTGGAAGCGTCGGTGGCAGCCGTGTGGACTCTCCCCTTTTTAATACCCAAGGGGTATTAGTATAAATAATTCCAGATGAATTGGCATTTGTTCATGGAGTGGATGAAGGAGTCCATGACTTGGATTTCGATGCTTTAACGGAAGAACCTCAGCCGAAGAGATTAATGACTGAGGATATTGTCCTTGGGCTGGCGAGTAAAGACAAGGGACAGGATCAATCTAATAGGAAGAGAGCGATCAGGGCTGGTACCTCATCCTCTGCTAGGTCTGATACTCCTCATAGGCCTGACTGGAACTTGTCGATCGAGGAGTCTATTTTTAAGAGTTCCCGCACGGCTTGGGAATGGTCAAGTAGGGGGGTTATTCGCATGGATCGAGTAACGCTTTCGGGCTATGATATTGGCAATACGGCCAATGGGATGGTTCAGCTGTCTTCACAGTTAAGATTGTGGCGCGCGTTCTTTTCCTTTCTTCCTCTCATTTTTGCTAGTTTTTTATTTCTCGCTTTCTTTTGCAGGCGCTAGCTCAAGTGCAGATTGGGGCGGAGAAATTGATTGCTGCCGAGAAGGTACTGGATGAAGAAAGGAAACTTGTTCATGTGGAAAATAACTTTCGCCGAGAAGTAGAGAAGAAATTGGAAGACTTGAGTAGTGCATTGGAAATGGTGCAACTCTCTGAGGTCTTTCTCGCGGCTCGAATTGAACGACTCGAGGCTGAGAAGAGGAATGTTGGACTAAATGCTGTTCAGAGTTTCAAGAAGTCTAAGGCTTATACTGATCAGCATCTGCATGATTCCAAGAGAGCCTTGGTCTACGGTTATAATACTTGCAAGAAAGATATCTTGAAAGATTATGCCGACATGGACCCAAGTATTTACGAGCATAAGTATGCTCGTGAAGTTGCTGCTGAGGAGAGCAATTTGAGGGAGGTGGCTGAAGCTCGGGTGATTTCTCAGGCCCCTGCTCACCCTAGTCCTTCAACTAATCGAAGTCTTGGGATGTCCGGTGCTGTTTCAACAGTGGTGATGGTTCATCAGTGTATGGAGATAGGAGCTGAACTACCTCATGATACTGAGGAGGGCGCCTCGCCTGACGCTGCAGAGTAGGATCTTGATTTTGTAATTGATTTTAAGACGAGAGAATTATATGTAAACATTATGTTAATGGAATTAAGGTCTCCTTTTGCAAGAGATTATTTTATATCAACTGCATTAAAAAACCTTGAGCTATAATGCCGACTGAAAAGAAGATTAATACACTAGGGCAAAAAAAATGAAATTGGGCTGGCGCCGAAGAGTAAATAAAATTGGGCTTAAGCCGAAGAATGAACGGTCATGGTCATGAACAAGATGCAAAATATGTAGGAGTAGGTGGCCCCCAACTTTGGTCTTGTTCATGAATAATATCGTCACAGAGTTCTGGCGTTCCACGTCCGGGGAATTGTTTTTCCATTCAGGGTTTCCAAATAATACGATCCTGGGCCTCCCAATTTAACCACCCTGTATGGACCTTCCTAATTTGGCGAGAGCTTTCCAATGGCATCCCGTGGAAAGGAAGCATTCAATCGACGTAAAATAAGGTCTCCAACACGAAAAACGCGGGGTTGGACTTTTTTATCAAAGAACTTGGTCACTCTATGCTGGTATGCAGCAAGGCGAATGGCGGCCTGATCACGATTTTCCTCGAGAAGGTCCAGATTGCTTCGTAGGCCATCATCATTGGTTTCAGGATTGTATGTTATGAGCCGAACTGATGGCAAACCGATCTCGAGAAGAATGAGAGACTCTGTTCCAAACGCCAAGCTGAATGGAGTTTCACTTGTGGCGGTGCGTGTCGTGGTATGGTATGCCCAGATAATTTTAGGTAGCTTTTCCACCCATAATCCCTTCGCTCCATCCAGTCCTTTACTTAATCTTGTAGGATAGCACGGCTGGTAACCTCTGTCTGTCCGCTTGTTTGTGGATGCGCCACAGAGGTGAAACGATGCTCGACAGTCAGGTTAGCACAAAAACGTGCGAAATGTTGTGTTGTCGAACTGTTTCCCATTATCAGTGATGAGCACACGCGGGATGCCAAAACGACAAATGACAGAGCGCCAGAAGAACTCCTCGCACTTCTTTTCTGTGATTGTAGCCAAAGCCTCAGCTTCTACCCATTTGGTGAAGTAATCAATTGTGACAATTACGAATTTACGATGTGCGGAGGCAGGGGAAAAGGGCCTAATATGTTCATTCCCCACATTGCGAAAGGTATTGGGCTTTTCATCATGTTTAGAGGAGTGGGCGCTTGTTTGGGAATAGAGGCAAAGCGCTGAAATGCATCACATTTCTTTGTATATTCCAAGGCATCATGCTGCATGGTTGGGCAATAGTACCCTTGTCGAAGGACTTTATGAGCCAAGGCTCATCCCCCAAGGTGTTGGCCACAAATACCTTCATGGACTTCACAAAGAGCGTAATCTGCCTCCTTCGGGGTGAGGCACCGAAGGTAGGGGAGAGTGAACGATCGCTTGTAAAGTACATCTTCGACTACCGCATAGCGAGCTGAGCGTGAAATGATCTTTCTGGCATCTATAGGGTCAATAGGCAGGGTACCTTTCAGAAGGTAATCTTTGATGGGATCAATCCAGGATAATTCCTGCGTAATTTGCAAAGTTTCACACCCAATAATGCTCGGTTCATGTAGTAGTTCCAAGTGGACTGTGCGACCAAATCCTGACGGGTCAAGCAAAGCTAGACGCGAGAGTGCATCAGCTGATACATTTTCTATCCGCCTGATGTGAGTAATGCGAAACTGCGCAAAAGATGTCGCGAGTTCTTTTGCTTTATGAAGATAACCGGCCATCTTCGGGTCACGGGCTTCATATTCACCTGACAGCTATTTCACGACAAGCTGAGAGTCACTATGAGCATGGAGGGTTTGCGCTTTCATGGCATGAGCCAGGTGCATTCCTGCTATCAAAGCCTCATATTCGGCTTCGTTGTTAGATGCCTGAAAATTAAAACGAAGGGCATATTCAACAACGAGTCCTTCTGGTCCTTTGAGGATAAGTCCTGCTCCACTGCCCATAGTATTTGATGACCCATCGACGTAAAGCGTCCATGTAAATATTTCTGGTTGGGCGACGTGCGGTTCGGCTTCATCAATTGGAAGGGTGCATTCAACAATGAAATCAGCTAATGCTTGACCTTTAATAGAAGGACGAGGCTTGTATTGTATGTCGAACTCTCCCAATTCAACCGACCAAGGAACCAGACGACCAGATAAGTCAGGTTTGTGCAGTATCCATCTGAGTGGCTTGTCCGTGAGCACTGTTATCGTATGTGTGATTGAAAGTACGGACAGAGCTTTCTCGCGGCTATGAGAAGGGCAAAGGCGAGCTTTTCTGTAGTGGGATAGCGTAATTCGGCTCCTTGAAGTACTTTGCTAACATAATATATGGGGAATTGTTTGCTATCCTGTTCTCGGATGAGTACTGCACTGACGGCAAAATCGGTTACCACTAGATAGAGGAAGAGCATTTCTCCTTCAATTGGCTTGGAGAGGAGAGGTGGGGATGCCAAATATTCTTTCAATGCCTCGAATGATGTTTGGCATTCACCTGTCCACTCAAATTTTTGATGTTCTTAAGAGCATTAAAGAATGGGAGGCACTGCTCAGCCGATCTGGAAAGGAAACGGTTTAGGGCGGCGATACGACCCGTCAGTACTTGAATTTCCTTTACTCTTCGTGGTGCTGCCATATCTTGAATGGCTTTGATTTTTTCTGGATTAGCTTCTATACCCCTGTGAGAAACCATGAAGCCCAGAAACTTTCCAGAAGATACTCCAAAAGCACACTTTGCTGGGTTGAGCCGCATGTGATACTTGCGTAGTACAGCAAAGCATTCTTCCAAATCTGAGATGTGGTCTGTTGCTCGAAAGCTCTTGACGAGCATGTCATCTACGTACACCGCCATATTCTTGCCCACCAAAGGTTGGAAAATTTTGTCAACCAGTCGCTAGTAAGTAGCTCCAACGTTCTTCAATCTAAATGGCATGACCTTGTAGCAAAAGAGGCCTTGATCCGTGATGAAGGCCGTTTTGGCCACATCTTCCTCCTGCATTCGAATTTGGTTGTACCCGGAGAAGGCATCCATGAAACTCAAGAGTTCATGTCCGGATGTGGCATCGATTAGAGTGTCGATGCGTGGCAAAGGATAGCTATCCTTGGGACATGCCTTGTTTAAATCCGTGTAATCGATGCAGATGCGCCATTTGTCAGTGCCTGCCTTGGGTACCATGACTACATTGGTTATCCATTCTGGATAGTCAATTTATGTGATGAAGTCGGCCATCAGGAGCTTGTCTACCTCTTGTTTGATTATGGCCTGCCTTTCTGGAGCGAACAGGCGTTTCTTTTGTCGGACCGGTTTGTGCTTAGGATCAACCGAGAGACGATGGGTGATCACAGAAAGATCAATCCCTGGCATATCCGCTGCACTCCATGCGAAGACATCTGCATTAGAGCGAAGAAAAAGCGGTCAGCTGATCCCGGATGGTGGGATCTAAGGTAGAACCTATTCGCAATAGACGTTCATTGTCTCCGTCTCGCAGGGGTCTGGGTACCAGCTTTTCGATAGGGGTGGCGCGCTTCATCATTTGTTCATCACGCTGATCGTCTATGTTGAACGTCTCTACTTTGCACGACGCTATATAACATTTGCGGGCCGTCGCTTGATCTCCTTTCACTACACCAACTCCTTGTGGTGTGGGGAATTTCATTGCGAGGTGATAAGTGGAAGCAACGGCTCGCAATTTATTTAGACCTGTTCGGCCTAAAATCCCGTTATACGATGATTTGATGTTGACCACAAGAAAGTCGATGGTTTGAACACTCTGAAGAGGTGCAGTTCCAGCAATGACCGTAAGTGGAATGATGCCTTTGACTGGGGCAGATGCCCCGGTAAAACCATAGAGAGGTGAAGAGATGGGTTTTACTCTTTCTTTGGAGATTCCCATCTGTGAAAAGGCTTCCTCAAAGATAATATCCGCTGAGCTACCAGTGTCGGCTAGGATACGTTTGACACTGTACGCATCCACTTGCAAAATGATGACAAGAGCATCATCGTGGGGACAAATCACTCCTCCCAGATCAGAATCAGTGAATTCCAATGATGTTGAAGCTTTCGACCGTTTTGCAGGACCCTGAGTTGAATTAACCTGTCGGGCGTAAGCTTTGCGGGAAGAGTTGGTTAATCCTCCTGCAATGGTGTTGATCACAGGAGGGTCCCTCGGCGGTGCTTCGTCTGACCTTCTTTGATTTCCCCTGTGTCCTTGTCGGTTATTTGCTTTGACAAATTGCTTGAGATGCCCTTTACTGATGAGATTCTCGATCTCGTGCTGGAGGACCTTGCATTCTTCAGTTGTATGACCATGATCTTTATGGAAGTGGCAGTACAACTTGTCATCTCTTTTGTCAGCCGACAGTCTCATAGGTTTGGGCCATTTGAGAATGTTTTGCCCTTTGACTTGATTAAGAATGTGCTCTCGAGAGGCAGTAAGAGGCGTAAAAGGTCTGGGCGTCGTGATCCGAGGTCATTTTAACTCGTTATCCGGATCGCGGTTCTCAGTCAGATCTCGTCGCTTCTGGTTTGAACTTGGCTCTTCCTAAGGGTGCGCTGAGTCTTCCTCAGCTCGGAGGTATTTTTCTACTCTGTCTAGAAGATCAGTCATATTCTCTGGCGGCCTCTTATTTAGCGAAAAACGCCAGGGCGTTCCTGGCCGTACTCCTCTGGCCATTGCCGCAAAGGTTACTCCCGAATCGAGGTGACCGATAAGGAGTTTTTTCGCGTTAAAGCGTGCATAATAAGACTTCAGGGATTCTTTAGGCCCTTGCACTATTCGGAAGAGTGCAAAAGAATTTTTCCTCTGAATCCGACTTGTTAGGAAATTTCCACGGAAAGATTCAGCCAACTGTGCCCAACAAGATATGGAACGGGGTGATAAATTCTGGAACCAGGCGTGTGCGGCTCCCTTTAGTGTAACAGGAAAATCTCGGCACATGATTTGATCCAGGACAAGGTGCAAGTTCATGCATGATGTAAAGCGGGCTAAGTGCTCCATTGGATCTCCTGTGCCGTCATATGCGTCACACGGGGGCATTTTGAAATGTGTTGGAGTCGGAAAGAATTCGATGTCTTCCGTGAATGGACGTCTAACTATAACAGGCGCATTCGTGTAGAATTCAGGTCGATGCTCTTTAGAGCGGAGAAGTACCGTCCTTCGGGTAGAAGGAGTTTCATGATAGTTTACCTCCGTTCGCCTAGATGTGTCTCTCTTAGTATGGACGTCATGAGAGTCTTCTTGTCTCCTATGCCGAGGATTGCGCCGCTCATCATCTGACTGCTCATCATCAATATGGATGAAATGCTGATTCGGGTCGTGTGTGTACGTAGCTGCATTTTCGTGCCTCTCGTGATTATGATCCGATTGTTTGTGGGCATTGTTGGTGTGTGCGGCTATAAGGTGTGGGTCTGAACGTGGTTCAGATCGTTGTTCAATTGCCGCTTGCAAGTTCTCAATAGATTTTTGCATTGAAGAGATGACAGCCAAAAGATCAACTTGTGCGTTCTCAATGGCGGGTGTCGTGTAAGTGGCAGCTGTCGTTGTTTCTATGACAGTTGGAAGTCTTGACGGGCCAGCGGTTGGTAAAGGTGACGGGAGAGCAACTCTGAGGTTTACCGGAGGTGAGATCGGCAGCGTGGTGGACGCTGGAGTATTGGCAACCCTTGATGCTAAGGAAAATGGGTTCGTACCTACGTGGAGGTGCCACAAAGGCTGCAGTCCGCGTCAGCTTCCAAGCATGTTGATGTAGGACACAGCAAGGGTGGAACAAGGGCAGAGACCAATGGCTTC
>JAVXUO010001429.1:0-69416 GCA_033065855.1 Escallonia rubra | reverse complement strand
ACACTTCTAATAATAAGTTACGCACTCATCTTTTTTTAGTTTAAACTTGAGAATGCTGGAGGGGAGGGGAGAACCGCTTTCTTTACATGTGTACACAAGTAGACAAACTACTTTCCATGAAAAGATAAAATATAGTATTATGGTTACAACCAAATCGAAAGTGTTACGCACTCATTTCTAATGATTAGATCTTTAAAAAAAGACATTGTTGCTGATGAAATCTGGGACGCAACTTGACTTCCTTGTGAATAGACCTGCACAACACAGTCAACACCGGTGATTCGTCCGAAGAGTTTTCGGCGAGGAAAACTCCGATGCTTAAGTCAGAAATATGTATCAAAGAGAGAGTATGATTTCTCGGTTGAGAGCTTACCTTTGTTCATCTCCTCCCTTTCTTTATATAGCACTTTATTTAATACGTTAATTGCTTTATCTTGATGAGGGGGTTACTCTACTAAATGGTCCATTAAACTATTGAATGGACAGTTTAGTACCATTCAGTGGGGAGTTACCAGACTTAATAGAGTTTACAACGGCTCTGTTGATTTTGAAGAATAGTTTGACTCCTTTCTGAAGACACGTGTCTTCATCCTAAGCAATGGTTTTTTCCCATATCATTTGCCCCCTAATCCTATACTCGTGAACGAGTGTGGGATTTTTAATATAGGTGTCTCGTTTATTCGGCTAGACGAGTAGAGAGTTTGACTGCTCTTCTGCTCGGCCAGACGAGTAGAGAGCCAATGCATGGATGTAGCTCATCTACTCGGCCAGACGAGTAGAGAGCTAAGGCATACATGCAGCTCATCTACTCGGCCGGACGAGTAGAGAGCCAAGGCATACATGCAGCTCATCTACTCGGCCGGACGAGTAGAGAGCCAAGGCATATATGCAGCTCATCTACTCGGCCAGACGAGTAGAGCCAAGGCATGGATGCAGCTCATCTACTCGGCCAGACGAGTAGAGAGCTAAGGCATATATGTAGTTCATCCACTCGGCCAGTTCAGTAGAGAGCTGAAGTATGGATGCAGTTCATCTACTCGGCCAGATGAGTAGAGAGCTAAAGCATGGATGTAGCTCATCTACTCGGCCAGATGAGTAGGGTGCTTGGCTGCTCTTCTACTCGGCCAGACGAGTAGAGCGTAAGCCTTGAGGCACCGCGTCTACTCGGCATAGCGAGTAGAGTGCTTTGTTGCTCTTCTACTCGGCCAGGCGAGTAGAGGTGTAAGCCCTGCGAGGCAGCTCGTCTACTCGGCCAGGCGAGTAGAGACGTAAGCCCTGAGGCAGCTCGTCTACTCGGCCTGGCGAGTAGAGGCGTAAGCCCTGTGAGGCAGCTCGTCTACTCGGCCTGCCGAGTAGAGGCGTAAGCCCTGTGAGGCAGCTCGTCTACTCGGCCTGCCGAGTAGAGGCGTAAGCCCTGTGAGGCAGCTCGTCTACTCGGCCAAGCGAGTAGAGGCGTAAGCCAGGTGCGGCTGCTCTTCTACTCGGCCAGATGAGTATAGGCGTAAGTCTTGAGGTAGCTCGTCTACTCGGCCAAGCGAGTAGAGGCGTAAGCCTGGTGAGGCAGCTAGTCTACTCGGCCTGCCGAGTAGAGGCGTAAGTCCAGTGAGGCAGCTCATCTACTCGGCCAGCCGAGTAGAGGCGTAAGCCTTGAGGCAGCTCATCTACTCGGCCTGACGAGTAGAGGCGTATGCCCTATGAGGCAGCTCGTCTACTCGGCCTAGCGAGTAGAGGCGTAAGCCTGGTGAGGCAGCTCGTCTACTCGGCCTGCCGAGTAGAGGCGTAAGCCTGGTGAGGCAGCTCGTCTACTCGGCCTGCCGAGTAGAGGCGTAAGCCTGGTGAGGCAGCTCGTCTACTCGGCCTGTTGAGTAGAGGCGTAAGCCCTGTGAGGCAGCTCGTCTACTCGGCCAAGCGAGTAGAGGCGTAAGCCTGGTGAGGCAGCTCGTCTACTCGGCCAAGCGAGTAAAGGCGTAGTTGATGTCGGGGGGTATAAAAGTAAGTTTGACCTTTTACTATTTTAACCGATGGGCGACACGTGTCCACTTTTTACCTTGGGATCTTACCCATCTGTCCAGGGCAAATTCCCTATAAAAGAGGGGTTCTTTCATTTTCATTCTTCACTTTTCACTTTTGTTTCAGTTGAGGGAAGAAGCGGGTGATTTCGAGAGTTCGCCGGAGGAAAATTCTGAGTTCTTTGTGTTTGAAGGTTTTTCTCTTTCTTCAAGTAAGCCTCAGATTTATTTTCTTTTGAATTCCTTGTTGTAGATCCAGAAAATATGTCTAGACAAGAAGATGAACATGTTTCTGAGTTAAGTAGAGGTACTACATCCGTTAGGGTTGAACCTACTTTTGACCCTTTATTCTTAGAAGTAGGAATTCCTTTGATTCCTTATCAGGAGCCAAGGGGACTTTCTGCTAAGGAGATTCTAGCCGACAAGGCTCAGAGCCCTAAGCCTTTTGATGCTCATACGTTAAGGAGTAGGCTGAGTAGTTATGATCTCAAGATATTGAGGGAAAAATGTGAAATTCCTCCAAGCGTAAATTTGAGGTTGCCTGGCGACGGCGAAGCAGCCAATATGTCTACCTTAAATGAGATAGGGGTTTACTATGACACATTTGTTAATGGGTTTAGGGTGCCAATACATCCTTTCTTTATCAGGGTGTTGAATGCATATGGTTTGGCGCCCGGCCAATTTTCTCCTCACGCCTGGCGCTTTTTATCTTTCTTTATATTCCAATGCCATAGGCTTGGTCTACGACCTAGATTGAGGGTGTTCAGGTGGTTCTTCACCGTTTGTACTATTACCAGACAAGTTGGGTGGTATTTTTTAACTCGGCGCTCAAAGGCTAAAGCCAACTTGTTTCCTCATCCTCCATCGTCAAACCACCACTGGAAAGATAGATTTCTATTCGTGAAACTTCCAAAGTCTCAAAGAAATGTCGTCAATAATATATGGCATCCAGAATGTGATACTAGGACGTGTAATATGTTGAAAGAAAAGAATCTGAATGAAACTGACCTAGATCATATTGAGAAGCTCAAAGTGGCCGAGCCTTTAGAGTCAAAGTACCCTTTAAGTAATGACCAGCTTCGTGAGTGTGGAATCATCTTTTCACTCGAGGAGGATTTGGATGAAGAAGAGGAGGGCGAGAATGATCCTGGTAATGTACTTATGCATGAGCGTCTTAGTTTGTCATGGTTTGCCTTGATCTCATCACTCTTTCTTTTGCAGAAACCATGTCTTCAAAAGGTACTCGTGGAAGCGTCGGTGGCAGCCGTGTGGAGTCTCCCCTTTTTAATACCCAAGTGGTATTAGCAAAAATAATTCCAGACGAATTGGTATCTATTCATGGAGTGGATGAAGGAGTCCAGGACTTGGATTTCGATGCTTTAACGGAAGAACCTCAGCCGAAGAGATCAATGACTGAGGATATTGTTCTTGGGCTTGCGAGTAAAGACAAGGGAAATGAGCAATCTAAAAGGAAGAGAGCGGTCAGGGCAGGTACCTCATCCTCTACTAGGTCTGATACTCCTCATAGGCCTGACTGGAATTTGTCAATCGAGGAGTCTGTTTTTAAGAGTTCCCGCACGGCTTGGGAATGGTCAAGTAAGGGGATTATTCCAATGGATCGAGTCACGCTTTCTGGCTATGATATTAGCAATACAGCCAATGGGATGGTTCAGCTAACCTCGCAGGTAAGATTATGGCGAGCGCTCTTTTCCTTTCTTCCTCTTATTTTTGTTAGTTTTTTTATTTCTCGCTTTCTTCTGTAGGCGTTAGCTCAAGTGCAGATTGGGGCCGAGAAATTGATCGCTGCCGAGAAGGTACTGGATGAAGAGAGAAAACTTGTTCATGTGGAAAATAACTTTCGTCGAGAAGTAGAGAAGAAAGTGGAAGACTTGAGTAGGGCGTTGCAAAAGGTGCAACTCTCTGAAGTTTCTCTTGCGGCTCAAATTGAACGACTCGAGGCTGAGAAGAGGAATGTTGGACTGAATGCTGTTCAGAGTTTCAAGAGGTCTAAGGCCTATACTGATCAGCGTCTGCATGATTCGAAGAGAGCCTTGGTCTACGGTTATAATGCTTGCAAGAAAGATATCTTGAAAGATTATGCCGATATGGACCTAAGTATTTACGAGCATAAGTATGCTCGTGAAGTTGCTGCTGACGAGAGCAATCGGAGGGAGGTGGCTGAAGCTCGGGTGATTTCTCAGGCCCCTGCGCACCCTAGTCCTTCAACTAGTCGAAGTCTTGGGATGTCCGGTTCTGTTTCAGCAGTGGTGATGGTTCCTCAGTGTATGGAGATAGGAGCTGAGCTACCCCAGGATACTGAGAAGGACGCATCACCCGAAGCTGCTGAGTAGGATCTTTATTTTGTAATTGACTTTAAGACTAGAGATTTCTATGTAAACATTATGTTAATGGAATTAAAGTCTCCTTTTGCAAGAGATTATCTTATATCAACTGCATTAAAAAACCTCGAGCTATATTGAGCCGACTGAAAAGAAGATTAATACAATAGGGCGAAAAAATAAAATTGGGCTGTCGCCGAAGAGAATAAAATTGGGCTTAAGCCAAAGAATGAACGGTCATGGTCATGAGCAAGATGCAAAATATATAGGAGTAGGTGGCCCCCAACTTTGGTCTTGTTCATGAATAATATCGTCGTAGAGTTCTGGCGTTCCACGTCCGGGGAATTGTTTTTCCATTCAGGGTTTCCAAATAATACGATCCTGGGCCTCCCAATTTAACCACCCTGTATGGACCTTCCCAATTTGGCGAGAGCTTTCCAACAGCATCCCGTGGAAATGAAGCGTCCAATCGACGTAAAAACAAGGTCTCCAATACGAAAAGCGCGTGGTTGGACTTTTTTATCAAAGAATTTGGCCACTCTATGCTGGTAGGCAGCAAGGCGAATGGCGGCCTGATCACGCTTTTCCTCGAGGAGGTCCAGATTGCTTCGTAGGCCATTATCATTGGTGTCAGGATTGTATGTCATGAGCCAAACTGATGGCAAACCGATCTCGAGGGGAATGGGAGCCTCTGTTCCAAACGCCAAGCTGAATGGAGTTTCTCCTGTGGCGGTGCGTGTCGTTGTATGGTACGCCCAGATAATTTTAGGTAGCTCTTCCACCCATAATCCCTTCGCTCCATCAAGTCTTTTCTTTAATCCTTGTAGGAGAGTACGGTTGGTAACTTCTGCCTGTCCGTTGGTTTGTGGGTGCGCCACTGAGGTGAAACGATGCTCGACAGTCAGGTTAGCACAAAACGTGCGAAATGTTGCGTTGTCTAACTGTTTCACATTATCAATGATGAACACAAGTGGGATGCCAAAACAAAAGATGAAAGCACACCAGAAGAACTCCTCGCACTTCTTTTCTGTGATTATAGTTAAATCTTCAGCTTCTACCCATTTGGTGAAGTAATCTATCGTGACAATTACGAATTTACGCTGTGCGGAGGCAGGGGGAAAAGGGCCTAATATGTCCATTCCCCACATTGCGAAAGGTATTGGGCTTTTCATCATGTTTAGAGGAGTGGGCGCTTGTTTGGGAATAGAGGCAAAGCGCTGACATGCATCACATTTCTTTGTATATTCCAAGGCATCATGCTGCATGGTTGGGCAATAGTACCCTTGTCGAAGGACTTTATGAGCCAAGGCTCATCCCCCAAGGTGTTGGCCACAAATACCTTCATGGACTTCACGAAGAGCGTAATCTGCCTCCTTTGGGGTGAGGCACCGAAGGTAGGGGAGAGTGAACGATCGCTTGTAAAGTACATCTTCGACTACCGCATAGCGAGCTGAGCGTGAAATGATCTTTTTGGCATCTTTAGAGTCAATAAGCAGGGTACCTTTCAGAAGGTAATCTTTGATGGGATCAATCCAGGATGGTTCCTGCGCAATTTTCAAAGTTTCACGCCCAATGATGCTCGGTTCATGTAGTAGTTCCAAGTGGACCGTGCGACCAAATCCTGACTGGTCAAGTGAAGCTAGACGCGAGAGTGCATCAGCTGATACATTGTCTATTCGGCTGATGTGAGTAATGCGGAACTGCGCAAAAGATGTTGCGAGTTCTTTTGCTTTATAAAGATAACCTGCCATCTTCGGGTCACGGGCTTCATATTCACCTGACAGCTGTTTCACGACAAGCTGAGAGTCATTATGAGCATGGAGGGTTTGCGCTTTCATTGCATGAGCCAGGTGCATTCCTGCTATTAAAGCCTCATACTCGGCTTCGTTGTTAGATGCCTGAAAATTAAAACGAAGGGCATATTCAACAACGAGTCCTTCTGGTCCTTTGAGGATAAGTCCTGCTACACTGCCCATAGTATTTGACGACCCATCGACGTAAAGCGTCCATGCAAATATTTCTGGTTGGGCGACGTGTGGTTCGGCTTCATCAATTGGAAGGGTGCATTCAACAATAAAATCAGCTAATGCTTGACCTTTACGAGAAGGACGAGGCTTGTATTGTATCTCTAACTCTCCCAATTCAACCGACCAAGGAACCAGACGACCAGATAAGTCAGGTTTGTGCAGTATCCGTCTGAGTGGCTTGTCCGTGAGCACTGTTATCGTATGTGATTGAAAGTACGGACGGAGCTTTCTCGCGGCTATGAAAAGGGCAAAGGCGAGCTTTTCTGTAGTGGGATAGCGCAATTCGGCTCCTTGAAGTACTTTGCTAACATAATATATGGGGAATTGTTTGCTATCTTGTTCTCGGATGAGTACTGCACTGACGGAAAAATCGGTTACCGCTAGATAGAGGAAGAGCATTTCTCCTTCAATTGGCTTGGAGAGAATAGGCAGGGATCCAAAAAATTCTTTCAATGCCTCGAATGATGTTTGGCATTCAGCTGTCCACTCGAAATTTTTGATGTTCTTAAGAGCAGTAAAGAATGGGAGGCAACGCTCAGCCGATCTGGAAAGGAAACGGTTTAGGGCGGCGATACGACACATCAGTACGTGTATTTACTTTAGTCTTCGTGGTGCTGCCATATCTTGAATGGCTTTGATTTTTTCTGGATTAGCTTCTATACCCCTGTGAGAAACCATGAAGCCCAGAAACTTTCCAGAGGATACTCCAAAAGGTGACTTTGCTGGGTTGAGGCGCATGTGATACTTACGTAGTACAGCAAAGCATTCTTCCAAATCTGAGATGTGGTCTGTTGCTCGCAAGCTCTTGACGAGCATGTCATCTACGTACACCTCCATATTCTTGCCCACCAAAGGTTGGAAAATTTTGTCAACCAGTCGCTGGTAAGTAGCTCCAGCGTTCTTCAATCCAAATGGCATGACCTTGTAGCAAAAAAGGCCTTGATCCGTGATGAAGGCCGTTTTGGCCACATCTTCCTCCTGCATTCGGATTTGGTTGTACCCGGAGAAGGCATCCATGAAACTCAAGAGTTCATGTCCGGATGTGGCATCGATTAGAGTGTCGATGCGCGGTAAAGGATAGCTATCCTTGGGACATGCCTTGTTTAAATCCGTGTAATCGATGCAGATGCGCCATTTGCCAGTGCCTGCCTTGGGTACCATGACTACATTGGCTATCCATTCTGGATAGTCAATTTCTATGATGAAGTCGGCCATCAGGAGCTTGTCTACCTCTTGTTTGATTATGGCCTGCCTTTCTGGAGCGAACGGGCGTTTCTTTTGTCGGACCGGTTTGTGCTTAGGGTCAACCGATAGACGATGGGTGATCACATAAGGATCAAACCCCGGCATATCCGCTGCACTCCATGCGAAGACATCTGTATTAGAGCGAAGAAATGCGGTCAGCTGATCCCGGATGGTGGGATCTAAGGTAGAACCTATTCGCAATAGACGTTCATTGTCTCCGTCTTTCAGTGGTATGGATACCAGTTTTTCAATAGGGGTGGCGCGCTTCATCATTTGTTCATCACGCTGATCATCTATGTTGAACGTCTCTACTTTGCACGACGCTATATAACATTTGCGGGCCGTCGCGTGATCTCCTTTCACTACACCAACTCCTTGTGGCGTGGGGAATTTCATTGCGAGGTGATAAGTGGAAGCAACGGCTCACAATTTATTTAGACATGTTCGGCCTAAAATCCCGTTATACGATGATTTGATGTTGACCACAAGGAAGTCGATGGTTTGAACACTCTGAAGAGGTGCAGTTCCCGCGATGACCGTAAGTGGAATGATTCCTTCGACTGGGGCAGATGCTCCGGTAAAACCATAGAGAGGTGAAGAGATGGGTTTTACTCTTTCTTTGGAGATTCCCATATGTGAGAAGGCTTCCTCAAAGATAATATCCGCTGAGCTGCCAGTGTCGACTAGGATACGTTTGACACTGTATGCATCCACTTGCAAAGTGATGACAAGAGCATCATCGTGGGGACAAATCACTCCTCCCAGATCAGAATCAGTGAATTCCAATGATGTTGAAGCTTTCGACCGTTTTGCAGGACCCTGAGTTGAATTAACCTGTCGGGCGTAAGCTTTGCAGGAAGAGTTGGTTAATCCTCCTACGTTTGGTCCTCCAGAAATGGTGTTGATCACATGAGGGTCCCTCGGCGGTGCTTCGTCTGGCCTTCTTTGATTTCCCCTGTGTCCTTGTCGGTTATTTGCTTTGACAAATTGCTTGAGATGCCCTTTACTGATGAGATTCTCGATCTCGCGCTAGAGGATCTTGCATTCTTCAGTTGTATGACCATGATCTTTATGGAAGTGGCAGTACAACTTGTCATCTCTTTTGTCAGCCGACAGTCTTATAGGTTTGGGCCATTTGAGAATGTTTTGCCCTTTGACTTGATTAAGAATGTGCTCTCGAGAGGCAGTAAGAGGCGTAAAAGGTCTGGGCGTCGTGATCCGAGGTCGTTTTAACTCGTTATCCGGATCGCGGTTCTCAGTTCTATCTCGCCGCTTCTGGTTTGAAATTGGCTCTTCCTGAGGGTGCGCCGAGTCTTCCTCGGCTCGAAGGTATTTTTCTACTTTGTCTAGAAGATCAGTCATATTCTCTGGCGGCCTCTTGTTTAGCGAAAAGCGCAAGGGCGTTCCTGGCCGTACTCCTCTGGCCATTGCCGCAAAGGTTATTCCCGAATCGAGGTGATCGATAAGGAGTTTTTCCGCGTTAAAACGTGCATAATAGGACTTCAGGGATTTCTTTAGGCCCTTGCACTATTCGGAAGAGTGCAGAAGAATTTTTCCTCTGAATCCGACTTGTTAGGAAATTTCCACGGAAAGATTCAGCCAACTGCGCCCAACAAGATATGGAGCGGGGTGATAAATGCTGGAACCAGGCGTGTGCGGCTCCCTTTAGTGTAACAGGAAAAGCTCGGCACATGATTTGATTCGAGACAAGGTGCAAGTTCATGCATGATGTAAAGCGGGCCAAGTGCTCCATTGGATCTCCTGTGCCGTCATATGCGTCACACTGGGGCATTTTGAAATGTGTTGGAGTCGGAAAGAATTCGATGTCTTCCGTGAATGGACGTCCAACTATAACGGGCGCATTCGTGTAGAATTCAGGTCGATGCTCTTTAGAGCGGAGAAGTACCGTCCTTCGGGTAGAAGGAGCTTCATGATAGTGTATCTATGTTCGCCTAGATGTCTGTCTCCTAGTTTGGACGTCATGAGATTCTTATTGTCTCCTATGCTGAGGATTGTGCCGCTCATCATCCGACTGCTCATCGTCAATGTGAATGAAATGCTGATTCGGGTCGAGGGTGTACGTAGCTGGATTTTCGTGCCTCTCGTGATTACGATCCAGTTGTTTGTGTGCTTTGATGGTGTGTTCGAGTTTAAGGTGTGGGTGTGAACGTGGTTCAGATCGTTGTTCAATTGCCGCTTGCAAGTTCTCAATAGATTTTTGCATTGAAGAGATGACATCCAAAAGATCAACTTGTGCGTTCTCGATGGCGGGTGTCGTGTAAGTGGCAGCTGTCGTTGTTTCTATGAGAGTTGGAAGTCTTGACGGGCCAGCGGTTGGTAAAGGTGACGGGAGAACAACTCTGAGGTTTACCGGAGGTTTACCGGAGGTGAGATTGGTAGCGTGGTGGACGTTGGAGTATTGGCAACCCCTTTACCACGATCAGGACGCAGTTGAGAAGTGGTTCCTCCGAGAACTAAATTTTGGATTTTAGAAGAAGATGACGAGCTAGAAGCAAGTGCACCATCTTGATTTACGGGAGGGGGGTTTGGATTTTCAGCCATCGTCTATTCACAAGATCGGTCCCACGGATGGCGCCAAAATGTTGCTGATGAAATCTAGGACGCAACTTGACTTCCTTGTGAATAGACCTGCACAACACAGTCAACACCGGTGATTCACCGGAAGAGTTTCCGGCGAGGAAAACTCCGATGCTTAAGTCAGAAATCTGTATAAAAGAGAGAGTATGGTTTCTCGGTTTAGAGCTTACCTTTGTTTATCTCCTCCCTTTCTTTATATAGCACTTTATTTATGAGGGGGTTACTCTACTAAATGGTCCATTAAACTATTGAATGGACAGTTTAGTACCATTCAATGGGGAGTTACCAGACTTAATGGAGTTTACAACGGCTCTGTTGATTCTGAAGAATAGTTTGACTCCTTTCGGATGAAGACACGTGTCTTCATCCTAAGCCATGGTTTTTTTTTCCCATATCAGACATAAACATAATAGGAACAAATAAAATGAAGAAGAAGGCGTGAAACAAAAGGAGTTCAAACTTTGTCATATAAATGAGGCCTATTATACTCAGGCAATCACATTTGAAGCACCTTCACTTTCCGAAACCAACAAGTGTGAGAAGTCTTCGGTGAGAACCCCCTCCTCGTCGGCATCATGTAAACCTTTAAAAATAAATAGACCGTTAATTAGAAAGCAAAACAAGGGGGGGGGGGGGGGAAAGCCTAAATATGCGTATAACATGTGAATAACTCCCAAAAAAAAATTATAAAGATAAACGACAAATTTAAGGTTTACCTGACAAGTCACATAGCCAGTCGTGCGTGCACACTAAGACTTCAACAGTTTTTGGAACAAGTGAAGCAAGATATTTACCGATGATTTGATTTCCATACTAAAAGTAGATTCTGAGGCAACACTAGTAATAGGAACACTAAGAAGATCACGCGCCATCAAGAAAAGCTCAGAGTACTTCAACTCGTGTTCTTTCCAATAACGTAAAACATCCATTTTAGCATTTTGTTTGTGGGGCACCAATTTCTCTTCCAAGTATGGAAGAATTAGGTCAAACCAAGGTCAAAAGGTTCTGATGCAAAATGGGATTACTTGAACGACATAGAATAGAGAATGCTCGCTGGCTGCCATTTTATCAGCCAAAAGGCCACAAGTTTTCTGTCATCTTTATCGTGTGACAACTCGACTATCATTGTTATTGACAAGGAAGGTAAGGGTGAGCTCGATACAAAGATCCAAACAGTTACCAGCTCTATTAAGCATTCAATCATTATCTGCTAGAAATACTTTCTAAAAGGGGAAGCCTTATGATGGAAGAATCCTTATTCCAGTCAACCTACTGAAGTGCAAAGCATGGAATTTTCAGACTGGAAAGTGATTCCTATTTATCACAGTGATGGCCCCTGGAACTCACTACAGCTTTGCGGGGCCAAAAGGCACACAAGCCTAGTGATATAGTAGCCAACAGCAAACCCATTTCCAAAATGCTTTCAAAAAACAACAGCAAACCCAGAAAAGCTGGTGACCAGTCTGAAACAGAGAACCTAGTAACGGGAAACATTCGAGGTAACTAACCAGAAAATCCCACTCTCAATTTCTTTACAGACATTTTATCAAACAACTGTGGGTATTTTAATTTTACACACAGCAGACATAATTACTTGTGATACAACATTCCAGATTAAATCACTCAAAAAATCAACAGATCTCAGCATTAGAACGCAAATTAAAAGGGAAAGAGATGGAGAGACATAGAACGAAGGAGAAGACAGAAAAATGATCAAAAGAGAATATGATGGAGAGAACTACGGGAGAAGAAGCTTTCCTGTCCGTGATGGTAGGCTACGGCGGTGATGACGCCCGTCGTCTGTCAACGATAAGAGTTGTCGTCGCCGTGTCAACAGTGAGCTCGTGTCGACGAGGGTCGGTTTGTGTGGACGAATGAAGAGAGAGAATGGGACAGATTAATTTGGGTGATGGGTAACCTATTTGTAACCCATATAAATTAATGAGCTAATGGGTTACACGATTTTTGACCCATTTGACCCAATTATTTAAATGGATGGTTTTGGGTCATTTTTAAATAGGTGGGTTTGGGCGGGTAAATGGGTTTGGGTGACAATTGCCACCCCTACTTACACCCTTCCCCCTTTGATTTTATGGGGCATGTCACTTTTAGCATTTGTCCCTTTTGCTTTGATTTTTGTGTCTTTAATTTTCACTTAAATTTTTCTTGATGATATCTCACTAATCTTCTGATCTCCAATTGAGTTCACTTCTATTTCGTTGTATTCAGATTTTTATTGTCTTTCGTTTGAGTCTATAATGACTATTTTTGAATTTCAAATGAATACTCATATATTTATCAAAATACTCAAGTGAGGTTATATTTTATTTGGAAAGCCGCTTCAAACAATTTTAACTTACATCTAATGTGCCGACTACGATATTCGACATGGCGTAATGATAATTTGTGATATTTAATAATGAACAGTTGTTTTGTGATATCCACAAGATTTGATAAATTCGATTTGAAATTTGACTTACTGGTTATTTAACCGTCTTTTGGTCACTTTTGTCATTCGTTTCTTAATATTGATTGAGTTATGTAGATTCTTATTTATTAGCTCTATTTGTTAACTTAAATAAGTATTCGTTCTTGGCTCTCTGTTTGTAAGATGTCTTTAACTTTTCATTTCCTCTCCCTTCCAAGCCAATAATAGCACGAATTACTGAGAGATGTCAGTACAGCAGTAGAATTGCTTTGATGTTTGTAATCCGGAATAGCAGACGTTATGGATTATCTTCAGATGTTATGGATTTTCCCCAGTTAGATTGCTCATCGTTTTAGACGCAAAAAAGAATTAACTTATCGAGAAAATTGAGTAAAATGAGAAGAAATCTAAGAACTCGTATAGCAATTCAAGTAGATCGATATCCTGCTCAGGCCGCAAGTACAAGGACGACAAACATCAAAGCAATGTTTTGCATTTCTGATGCAAAATTTGCATTCTTTCTGTTTACTAAAGCAACGGAAGTCTCGCAAGTACAAGGACGACAATCAAGTTACAAATTTGCACAGCAGCTGAAGAATGCCAAACTAGTTTGCTAGCGAGTCTCTCCCGGTGAAAGATGGGAGTACGGACATCAACCTCCCTCCTTCAATATTCTACCTTGGTCTTCATCATCATCTGCTTCTTGATGTGAACAAAACACAGTAGAACAACCTTTACCTGTACGTTTTGCATTTCTGATGCAAAATTAATGGAATATGACATTTCACAAACATACAAATCTAAGGAATTTTAAGGACTTCAATCTACACGTACGATACGGTAGCGGTGAGAAGATAGAATTTGCTAATACCTAGGAATTACGGCACCCAACATATACTCTTCAGGCGCAGACCGCAGAGAAAGCTGTCGGGACAATTGCAATAGGAAATGAAGAACAAACAGACGGCAAAGGTAAACCAATAAATCACCTTGAGACAGCGGGGTGCATATAAAGTGATGAAGAACATGAACGCAGCCACGGCAAAGAAGGCTCTGACGTGTTCTAGCACTCCGGGTAGAGAAGGGAACTTGGAAGAGGCATACCTCGCAACTAAGATGGCACCAAAAGCGAACACAACGCTTAGAGAAACCAAGTGTAAGGATGTTGGCATGCGGGTACGAGTTTGTACGGAGATGAGAGCTATTGCGACGGCTATGCTGAGACAGAATGCTATGATCAGCGCCGTCAAGTCCAAATTCTGCCGAGGATTCTCAGGAAGCTCTTCAGTCATAGGCCGACAACATGGTGATGGCGGTTCAGGCTGCGGCTCAACATTGCAGGATGGTGGGTCTAGCTCGGTCGAATCCTTTTCCATGGCTAGCCTCTCTGCATATTGGCGAGTGTTGTTCAGAATATATATCGTGTCCGTCATCGGGTAAAAGGACAAAATTGTATGCTGACGTTTCTCTAAGTTAGATTTTTAAGTTAAAGACGCTGACGTATCCGAATTGGGAAAAGAAGGACGCCATGGTGAAATGATACTTTTGGTACCAAAAAAAATGACACTTTTGGTACCAAAAGTGTCGATTATGTTGGAATGACGGACACTAGAAATTTGCACATGGGGTCTTTCTTGCCCAATTCCCCCAGCGGCTCGCCAGGCCCATAATGTCCCTTCCAGGAAGTTGTGTCAGACGAATATATATATATATATGAGAAAAACGAATATGTTGCTAGCCTTAGACAAGTTGCCTAAGGCTAGCGACTAAAACGACGTAATTTTGGTTAATTTTCATTGGTTTTTCCTTTTTCAGTTTTGATTAAATTCTTTTAATTTTTTCTTTGCCTTTCTCTCTCACTTCTCCACGCTCTTGGTTTCCCTCTCCGATGCTGACCATCATTAAGCTCAAACCCAATTTCCACCACCCTCTCTGCCGCCACGGCAAGAACCGCCGCCACTTTGAACAGTTTTCACCTACGATCACTTCCATGAACCACCCACGACAACCAGGTTCCACCTCACTTCACCACCACCATGACCCTCCGAACCCTGACCCACCACCGCCATCGCGACCTTCTGAACTCCGACCCATCACACCGGACGAACGCCAATCTGCCATCATCGTGACCCATTGAATGTCAACCCATCGTGACCCATCGTGACCATATAAGGCTAGCCTCACGCAAGTTGCGTGAGGCTAGCGGTCAAAACTACGTAGTTTTGGTTAAATTTCCTTAAATTTTTCTCTTTTTTTTCTGTGTCTTCTCCACTTTCTTTCCCTCTCCCCCGCTATCCAGCCCACCCCCATTGCCCAGCACTCTCGCTGCCGCCGCCGGTAGGACCACCACCACTTTGAACCGCTTCACCCGTCATCACTGCTATGCAACCACAAAGAACCACCGTGATCATTTGAACAATGATCGACCATATCACAACCGTGACCTCTCAAATTCTGACCCATCACCACCGTGACCCACTGAACCCCAACCAACCACCACTACAGTATTAGCCTGCCACCACTACACTATCGGCCTACCATGATCTTCTCCAATTTAAGGTGCTTCTTCGCCGCACGAACCCACCTTCACAGCTAACGACCACCGGGATTACAGAGACCCACCACCCTCATCGTTGCACAGACACACACAACGCGTCCTCTCACCCCCAATACACACACACATACTTACCAGATTTATGTTTGTTTGTAGGTGTGTTTCTTTAAAATTTGATCAATTAAAGTTTACTTTTGAGTTCCAGTTTGATGGAGCAATCAAGTGCTCCAATGATTTCAAAATTGATACTTGTGGGCTGAGGTGCTACATATTGTGGCGATCGATTGTGGTGGGTAGTTGGTTCACTGTGGTGGTAGGTGGGGCAATTGGTTGTCGTGGTGGGTGGCTGGGTCAGCGCGGTGTTGTGGCCGTGATATGGTGGTGGTGGGTTTGGAGCCATGATGATGTGGTGGCGGCAGGACAATTGTCATGCTGTGGTGCTGGTGCAGCTACGGACTTGATGTAGTGGCGGCATGGCGATGGCTGGACCGTCACCCTGCTGTGGTGGCTGTGTGTGGTGTCAGTAGTGGAAATGGAAGGTAGCTGGGGATGGAAGCTAGTTGGCGACGGAGGCAGGCATGATAGGTGTGGTGGTGGCGGTGGCTCGCTGGGGCCAGCCTTTGACGAAGAGAAGGGAAGAGAGAAAAATAAGCAGAAAGGAGAAAGAGAAAAAGAGGAAGAAAACAATTAATTATGTTTGTTTGATCCAAAACTACGGAGTTTTGACCGCTAGCCTCACGCAACTTGCGTGAGGCTAGCCTTATATTCGCTTTCCCCATGTATATATTCGTGTTACATTGGGCCATTGGGGCAAGGAGGACCAACTGGGGCCCGATAAGGGGAAGGAAGATCAATTTATGAAGGGGGCGGGGTCAGGGCCACGATCATTTTGAGATTTTTACTTTATTTTTGAAATAATGAAAAATTATGCTTAAAATATTTATAAAAATATTTATAAAAATATCGTTAGATCATAATATTAATGCATTAGTATTTTCTTTTGTTGTGTTTTCACTAGAAGAAAAAAAGGCTTTTAGTAACGGACTGTCCGTCACTAGAAGTCCGTGGGTAAAAAAGCTTGTCTCTAAAAGATTGACGACGGAAATTAGTGGTCCGTCGCTAAAAGTTAAACTGACGGAATTAATTACTTTTAGCTATAGAATTTTTCGTCTCTAAAGATATTTCTGAAACTAAAACAAAAATTATTAGCGACGGAATTATTGTAGCTAAAAGTCTTTTAAGGACAAATAATCCGTTGTTAAAAAAATATCAAAATCTGTTAAAATGACCTTTAGTGACAGAATTCCGTCGCAAAACATTCCCGAAGGTAGAAAAATCATTTTTTTATTTTCATTATTTCTTTAAAATCTAAACTTGTTTTTTAAAAGTTAAACATGTAAAGCATAACCGTCAACATGGGATATTATTATCCACATTTTCAAGTATCTTTAAAATATAAAGTATATTTATAATCACTACTCATAAATTACTATCACCACAAGATAACCACAAACATTACAAGGTCACCAAATTCAGAACTTTGCGACAAAAGTTACAAGGTCTGTTTTTATACAATACCAGAAGTGATGCTCAAGAGTGGTTTGGTTGGCACGCTGGGAGGGGCAGCGGTGGCGTGCGACATCGGGATAGTGTACATGAAACATATCATTAAAACCCTCATGTTACTGCTCAATAGTTCGTCAAAACACAAAGTAGAATGTGAAATAACTATATCCTCTTTAAGTACAAACATAACAAGCAAATCAATCAAATAATGAACGTGAGAAAAGTACATCACATTCGCTTCCGAGGTAGAGGATGCAAAGCCCATCAATGAACTAAAATAAATTAGGTTACAATATATATATAAAAGGCTACAATTACAAATAAACGCCTCCAAATGTATCAGTATTCCCTGCATACTCATAAATCTTAAACTTTAATACAATACCAAGCTTAAATAAGCAGTATTAAATTACCCATATATAAGTAACTAGTGATCCCATTGTCTAGATTGTGGCTGATAACAGTACTACAAACCCAACAGCTCAAGCCACACACAAGTATTCGGAAGTACCAACTGATCAGAATCTAAATAAATAGAACAAAGAAATGCATCCTAAATCAACTACAAAAATGCACCACATGCACAACAGAAGAAAACACACACTTATAGTTTCTGATGTAAAAAAAAAAATAAACACATAATCATATGCACCTGATACCAAGCTTAAATATTTCTAGGATAGCATTAGCTCCGTTGAACCAGCACCAAGTAGCTATAAATATGAATTAAGCACATCACGATCATACCAAACCACGCACCAAATGCAAAATTGTAACTCCAACAGTGACACAAAAAACAAGAAAACACAACATCATCTAATCTATACGAAGCACAAAATATAGTCAAAAGTAAGTATACGAATTAAAACACATACCAATACACCTAATTGTCTAATTATTAGAGTTGTGGCCGATAACAAATCCGAATCATAGATTTCACCAAGAAAGCATAAAATTAACAACTACAAATAAGTAAATAACCCCAAATGACAAGTAAAACCATATCTATCTAATTTCAAGCTTAAACGCTACCAATAGATCTGTCGAACCAACACCCGAATAGTTATCAATTTGCATAATTTCAAATATAAAAAAACTGTAAGCAAATTAAATTACTTAGAGGTCCCGTTGTCTTGGTTGTGGCTGATAACAATGGGATAATCACTGGAAGCCCTGGCAAGCACACCTCGATCCCCTATGGGTGGATGGCATGGGAGGTGGGTAGGAGAAGGGGGGGGGGAGGCAACAAAGGGGGATGAGGGTGGGGATGTGGCAAAGGGGCTGGGGTGGGGTAATGGCGTGGGAGGTGTGGGTGGGTGGGTGTGTGAGTGAGTGAGAAAGACACACACACACACACAGAGCGAGAGAGAGCGGGGGGAGGGGAAGAAGAAAGGGAAAATAGGTTTGCGACTGATAGAAAGAAGAGAAGGGTTAGGGTTTCTTTTATTCAGACTTTTACCAAAAGAATGTGTATGTCAATAAATGTTTGTCGCTAAAAATTACATTTCAAGAGAAAAAACCAAAAGTAGTGAGAAAAAAATACGAAAATTACAGTTAGCAACTCATATTTCTATCTATGATAATCCGTCAATAAAAGTGACCTTTAGCGGCGGAATCCTGTTCGTCGCTAAAAGTCCATCGGAAAAGCCCCATTTTCTTGTAGTGTTTTAGCTTTTTGTGCCTTCATGTTGTCATAGTCTTTATCTTTCTCTTTTCTTCACTCCATTTTCATTCTCATAAGTTTCAAATTCTAAATCTCCAACAAATAAGTACGAATAGATCAACTTTAAGTTATTTTTTATTTGTTTAAATTCTTATAGTATGTTAACTTATACCACTACAAGAAAAGATAGATTTGGAGACGGAATTTTAGCGACGAAATGTATTCCATCGCTAAAAGCTCTTTCAGTAATGGGAAATGCCGTTGGTAAAAACCTTTGTCGGCGGATTTTAAACGACGGGGTTCCCGTCGTTAAATATTTTTAGGGAATTTGTAAATTTTGAGGTTTTTTAATATTTTTTAAGCGACAGAATAATACCGTCGCTAAAAAACATCCGTCTGGTAAAATGTCTTTGACCGACGGTCTTTTAGTGACGGGTTTATTCCGTCGCTAAAAGTCTTTTAAGTCACTCTGCATTTTCTCTATCTCTCTCCCTGTTTCTATCTCTTAATTTCTGCCGTTTGACCCTCCACTTGCAACTGTATGTATTCTTCTTCTTTTGCTACTCTTATTTTGTCCTTGGTTGTTTTGTGCGTTATGAAAATGAAATCTGGTGATTAGTTATTGATACAATCAAAGAAGGGTGTCCTTGTGGAATATATAAAGCTGTTTGCTTATGTCCAGAGATCAATAATTGTTTATGGTTTTGTTTTCATGGAGCTAAACAAGAACAAGGTACAAGTATTTGTACGTAATATGACTCAATTTAGTATATAACAATGAACTCTGCCCACGCCAAAGGAAAAGTTAGACTAATGCTATAGTTTTCAGACCTTTTACCAATAATGGAACTTGTTATCGATCAATCGTTTAGATGATAATGGAAGAAGTTGGCGCATCTTATTTTTGTTCTTTGATTCTTTAGGCGGTTGATGGGAAACAAATACAATCAGATACCAAAGGTGCTTATTAATGGCATAATCAGTCAATTTGGAGGTTTCATTTTCAACAACTTTTTCACTGCATTTTTTGTCCAGTTCAAAAAAGGCAAATATAATTCAAGTAAAAATACTAGTAAAAATATAATTCGAGTAAAAATACTAGTATGCCCTAATCTAACCGAACCCTAAATTGAACTTATTAAATCCCTTAATTGAACCATAATTGAACCCTAAATCGAATGACCTAATCGAATCGAACCCTAAATTAAACTAATTGAACCGTACCCTAAATTGAATGCCCTAATCCAATCGAGCCCTAAACTGAACTAATTGAACCCTATAATTGAACCCTAAATTGAATGCCTCAATTCAACCGAACGTTAAATTTAACTAATAGAACCCCCTAATTGAACCCTAAATTGAAGTAATTGAACCCTCATTAAAACCTAAATTAAACGTCTTAATCAAATCGAACCCTAAATTGAAATAATTCAAGCGTATCGGATATGTGCATTTTGAACAATTTTTTTTCATTTGAACATTGATCATTTGTTTGATCATTTTAGGTTGTTAATTGTGCATTTGAGAATTGTGATTATTGATCGATGATTTTAGGTTATTAGCTGTGCATTTGAAGTAATTGAGATTAATAATTGATGATTTTAGGTTGTTAATTGATGATTATAGATTGTTAATCGTGCATTGAGCATTTGAGATATTGAGATTGTTGACGGAGGATGAGACCCAATTGGATTGAATGTGTAATTTTTATTAATTTTTATTGCATTGAGCATTTGAGAATTGAGATTGTTGACGGAGGATGGGACCTAATTGGATTGAGATACCTATTAGTTAGCACCGACACGGACACCACGTCTGATTGACGGTGTCCGGCATTTAAAAAATAAATCAACGTATGCCGATGTGTCCGGAGGTGTCGGACACGTGTTCAGAGGGCTCAGACACGTTTCGGAGGGCTCAAACACGTTTCGGTAGGTGTTGTATGTGTCCAACACGTGTCCGGATGTGTCGGACACGTATCGGACACCATATCGACACCCTATATGAGGTGTCGGAATTGAGATTGTTGACTATGCATTGAATTTAGGTTAATTAGGTTAACGCGACATTTTTAGCATGCACCCCCTGGAATCTCATCGTGGCTCCAGCACTGGCTATAATTAGCCCTAATTAATCCTGATTAACCATAATTTAACCCAAATAACCCTAATTAGCTCTAACGAGTCTAATTAGTTTTAATTAACCCTAAGAATCCAATGAAACTCAAATTAGCTATAATTACCCCAAATTAGTCCTAATTAACATTAATCAGCCCAAATTAAACCCTAAGTAGCCCTAATTACTCATATATTAGTAACTCGTGATTATATTAATTAAACCATAAATCCTAAAACTTAAAACCTAACTAAACTCTGATTAGCTCTAATGAACCCAATTACGCGCATATTAATTATACTTAGCCTAATTAGTCGTAATTAAGCCTAACATAATCCAATTAAGCCTAATTAGGGCTAATTAGGACTAATTAGTCGTCCGACACAAGAATGCGGTCCAGAACCTGGATCTGGAAGATGATGAGGTCATAGCTCTGACGTATAATCAGACTCACGTGCTGAAGAAGGACAAGGACGAGGCGTACCAGGCCGGCGACTATGTTTCGGATATTGTCCAGATTATCGATGTAAGTCAATTTGTTTAAGTTGCTAATTTTTTGTCTTTCTATCCTCAATGTTTGTTGCGTTAATTAATGCCCTAACATATCTTTAAATCACGGTTTTTGCAAGCCTCGTATGAATAGCTTAGGGGGTCCGAGCAGTAGTCCAGATAGCCATCAGCGTCCACTAGTACGGGTGCGAGTACTGGGGCATTGAAGCGATGGCTAGATACGCCGAAGGACGTCAATCGGTCGAAAGGCCGCATACGCGGCCTGCCTAGCACGACTGCTCATGCCGTGATAGGAGCGTCCCCACCCCCCGCTGCCCCTCCACAGACATCGACTCCTCCGCGTCCGTTGGACGAGCAGGAGATCCAGCGCATTGCTACGGTGGTGTTGAGGATGATCAGGGAGCAGGATCAGCAGGGCACCCCTGCTGGACATGCCAAGCCTGTCCCGGATCTGCAGGATCCAAATCCGGGACTCCACAACCCTTGATGAGCCCCTTCTCGTGCCCGGTCCCAGCTTGTTCCCCCTCCCCGTCCCAACTGGTCCCCCCTGCTCAAGTTGTACTTAATCTTCTCCCCTCCCCTAACCGGCTGTATCCAGTTCCCGGCTTGTACATTTCGAGTTTTTTTTATAATAAATATTTTTTAAAGTTGATTATATATAGTTGTTTGTCTTGGGGATTATGAGTTGTTGTTTAGGATTGAATTTTTTATTATAGGATTGGGCATTAGAAAAAAATATTTTAAAAAAAAATGACTTTTAGCCATGGATTAATTATATCGCTAAAAGTGTACTTAATTATAAGCATTTTACGTCGTTAAAAATCTCATTTAGCGACGGAATATTCCATCACTAAAAATTTTATCGCTAATTTCACAAAAAAAGAAAATAAATTAAAGTACGTAAAGCAGTATTAGCGACGGAATTTCAGTCGCTAATTTATAAATAAATTCGTCGCAAAAAGTTCAATACTAGAGAATGGATTTTAAAATTCAGTCGCAAAATTTTTAGTAATGTTTTATACAAGGGATTTTTAGCGACAGTATATTCGTCGCTAAAAGTTTTAGCGACGGATTTTCCCGTCGCTAAATGCCTTATTCCTTGTAGTGTACATTGTACTCGTACAATTGATAATCACATTAATAATACTATATATGTAAGAATTAAACTTCTTTCTTTATGCAAGATTAGTAATCTGTTGTTAACCAACCCTATCAAGTTAAATAAATTACTATAAATAATAAAATTGTATGATTAAATATATCATGTTCTATATGAATTTGAACCAAGTTAAATATGCCTCAGTTCCTCCCTCTCTCTCTCTCTCTCTCTCTCTCTCTCTCTCTCTCTCTCTTTATATATATATAGGAGAAATTGTTGTTATTGACAAAAGGTTTGGAATGCCTGCATAGTAAAGTTATCTCCGAAGCTTAATTAAAAAATAAAAATAAAGACGTTATGTCCAAAGCAGCTGATATAACATGAACTTTCCATCTCCAAAGCAGCTATTATCATCATTTTCTGTCAAACAATGACCAAGTCTGCATGTCCCCGAACCAATACACTTCGGGGGTGTTTGATAAAACTGTATCAAATTGAAGTACTGAAGAAGTTAAGCGCTGAATTCGTAAAATTGAAAACTTTAAGCCACTGAATTTTTACTGAAAAAATTAACATGTTTGGTAAACAAAAAGTAAATGTCTGAAAATTACTTTATTTACAAATTTATTTATTTTACCAAAATTATGCATTTATTATATACTTTATAACTTTTTTGGGCCAAAATTATGTTGATGGTGGTGATGGTGGTGGCTATGGACTAATAATGGTGGTTGCGGTGGCAGCGACAAGAGAAACATGTCAATGGTGGCGGTAGTTGTGCGTGAAGCCATGATGTTGGTAATTGTGGTGGTAGCGGTAGACAGCGCATGACAGCCATGCTAGTTCTTGTACTCGGGTGGATATTAAATGGTTTTGACTAACATGAACATGGTAACGGTAGCGATGGTGTGGTGGAGGTGGCGGTGTCCTTGTGGTGGTGGTGGTGGTGGTGGTAGTAGTGGTTAGGTCGTGGTAATTGTAGTGGAGGTAGCAAACGAAAATGATAGTTGTGGTGGTTGTTGTAGTGTGGTGGAGGCATTGTTACTAGCAAATTAATTGAGGCAGCATTACGATAGTAATTATTTTTTATATAGAGTTATGTCAAATAACTTTAAACCATCTCATTTAGAATTAAGTGATAAGTAACAAGTAAGTACACCCTGACTTAAAATTTTAGTCTATTTCATGTAAGAATTAATTTTTTGGTGATACAACGTTAAGCGGGATCCGGATCCTCTGCCGTGACTAGGGTTACAGCAGAGGTGCTGTAGCCTCAGTCACAGCCGTTGGATCAAAATAAGTGGAGGGCAACAGATGAGATGAAGCCACGTCACCGGACAATTGAAGCCGGGTCATTTACTCTCCAAACCAAACACTCTCTCTCCAAACTCCCACAGCCCATTCACTCTCCTTCTGCCGGCGATATACGGCGACGGCGCATCGTTTGGTGAACCGGCCGGAGACGCGAACCACCGATCCACCTTCCGGCGAAACGACGACGCCGGAACCGCATATCCAACAATCTCAGCCAAACACTCTCTCTCCAAACTCCCACAGCACCTCTGCCTCCTTTGGCCGCCGGCATAAACCAGCACTATTTCCGGCGATATACGGCGACGGCGCGTCGTTTGGTGAACCGGCCGGAGACGAGCACCACCGATCCACCTTCCGGCGAAACGACGACGCCGGCAGCAACGATCCAACAATCTGATCCACAATTCCTTCGGCCGGCGGCAGAAGCCCCTACACCTCCCGGCGACGGCGCATCCGGTCTCTCTCTCCTACAAATCCCGGCCGGCAGCAGAAGCCCCTACAAATCCCGGCGACGGCGCATCCGGTCTCTCTCTCCTACAAATCCCAGCCGGCGCAGAAGCCCCTATTTAAATGAGTTAAAAAGGGGCCGAGCTGATACACTACAGTGAGGCAAAATAGATGGCTTCTGCCGGCGGCAGAATCCCCTCCACCTTCCAGTGACGACGCCTCCACCTCCACCTCGGATATCCCCGCCACCTTTGATCCACGCCGTTTGAGATCCACGCCGTTTGAGTATGTCTCTCTCTCCGTAGATCTTTTTTAACTTTGCAAAGTTTTATTTTTGTTCGTTCCATAAAAGTTAATTCTGCGCAGGTTTTGTTTTTGGGTAATCGTTGGGGCAGATTTTGTGTTCTTTGATTGGGGCTTCTAGGGCTTTTGGAAGCCCTATAATTTGGTTGATATTGTGTGTGATTGTAGTTATAGTGTGCTTAAACATTGCGGATTTATTATGCTTTAGGTAAATGCGGTTTTGAAGGTTCATGGGGTTTAGATTTTATTGCCCAGGACCCTGATTTTTTGTTTGGATCTTGGATCGAAAAGTATGTTGTTGAAATTGAGTAACGAATGGAGTAGTGCAAATACTATCACTGACTTTAAGTCTTGAATGTTAAGTGTTGATGCAGAGGCTTATGTAGGAGGCAGATCTTTGCCTACTTTCCTTAACTTCAATATTAACATAGTGGAGGTAAAGACTTAGACTTGCAGAGACTAATTTCCTACAATCGATCATGCAGAGTTTGTATTGCTAGTAAAGGATGCTTACTTTATTTTGTCCTTCTGTTGAAAGGGTTTCTTGAACTCTCTACATGTGCTTCCAAATAGAAAGAAGCATCTTTCTATCCTCCAAGATGTTAGTGGAATCATCAAGCCTCGCAGGTATGTGCTTGGGTATAAATGCACTCACGAACTGAATTGTCTGAGTACTGTTTCCCTTGTTCTGTATTTGGAAATAGAATAACTTACCACTTTTTCCAAGCCGGACTAAACTTTGCACCAAACCTGATTGGTGTTATTTGCCTTAAAAGGTGCGGTTTTGCAACTTTCAGCTACTGTTTGATGTTTGTTGTCCCCGGCATCAACCTAATTAGTGTTAATTCCAGTGTAGGCAGTAAAGAAAGAATAAGAAAGGAATGGGATATAAAAATTAGGAAACATGAAAGGTGAGTAGTGCAAATACCATCTCTCTTGGAAAACCTGCTATCAACTGTCATTAGCCATTTTGTCTTGCTTTACCATTTTCTCTTTTGGTTTACATTTGTATACTTGTGTGTAGAGATGGAAGCAGAATAGACTCTTTTAGCTAACAAAGGAGAAACATGAACCTACTTGTATGCCTCCAAAATTCGACTCATTCTTCACTGTCATACGTGATTAGTAAAGCAAAGCAACACCATCTCTGCTGATGCTTCCATTCAGATTCAAGAACTCGGAAATTGATTAGAATAAATTTGCAATGTTAGTGGTTAAATATCAGGAACCGTCAAAAGTGGAAAACATCAGGAAACATAAAAAAACAAATACTGAAGGAAAGGAAGTGAGGATTAGTTTACTGGGGTTACAATTGCTTTATGTTTTCTATTTGTCTTATTTTTTATCAGTGACATGTAACCACCTATTTTTGTATTTTATATGAAATCCAAAAAACTCAGAGAAGTGAATGGGAACTTTGAAAAGAGAAGATAGTGCCGCTCGAATCTAAATATATATGGTATAGATCATGATCTTAGGTTATCGTAGCTGGTAGGTGCTCGGTTGATTCTAACTTTTGGTTGTTGATTGTCTTGGCAAATCCTATTATCCTTTCTTTGATTAATGTTATTACTTTTACCTACACGAGATTTCTTTAAGCTAACCTTTTGAACTGTTCAATTCCCCTTGGTGCAAGCTAATGTGCCTTGCCAACAACGTCAAGGGTATATACAGAATAATCATCAGGGATAGCTGTGTGCCTTGCCAACAACGTCAAGCGTCTCCGAATCATCTTTTCTTTCTTTTCCGTTACTCAGATGCCATCTAGAAGATTGTGCTTGCTCGTAACCAATTCTTATTTGCTTCAAGGTCATGACTCATGAGAGACTGGACTGGCTCAATGTGCTCAAGATTATAGTGGTCAACTTTTCTAGCTCGACGTAGAAGACTTGCAATGGCTGCTACGTACTGCTTAGCATATTAGCTAGTTCCTTTTTTAGTAGGCTGTATTTTTCGTTGAGATTAAGCTATGTATACTGAGCCTTTGCTCCTGAATTGTCTAGTATTACCTTTTTCCTAAAAGATTGTGATATGGATATGGATACATTTTGTACAGTTGTATCACTAGTAGTGAAAATGAAACGTTACAAAAGTTCTTCTTAGTTCAGTCATTGTTGTTCTACTTGACTATTTTTTATTCTAAAGATAACACATAAAGAACACTTTTTAATTCTTGCAAATTAGTGAGTACAGTATAACCACTTGGCTTGTTTAGTTGCAGTTTATGCTTGGCCTTTGCTAGGCAAATGTGCTGTGATATTAAGCCAAGCAGCTTTGAAGCTTTTGATGTGTTTTTATCAGCTTCCCAGTACTTGTGGATCTCTCTGTTTCACATCAAAGGTTGTTATGTTATTAGGCAACCTTTGATGTAATATAGCATACCATCTCAGTTTTGATAGTATCTACTTGTGGATCTCTCAGCATTTACTTCCAGTGTCTAGTTCCTTTTGCACAAGTAAAAAGCCCCCCGAGGATAGTCTTCAACAGCTTAGATATCCATTCAAAACAAAATAATCTCTTGGATATCAATTCAAAACAAAATAATCCCTTTGTTTAGGCATGTAACAACTTAAATATCCATTTAAAACAAAATAATCTCCCATACTTCAGGCATGGAAGAGAACAAAAATAAAAAATGCTACATAGGCCCTATCACGAACAACTTTCATTTGAAAATATAGCTTCCAAGTGTCGTCGAGGCTTGACTTGAAAGCACGTTGAAGTCTCCAAATACTCTTTTGTTGTCGGATTGGATATGGTTTGAACCAAGCACGTTAAACTCCCCCAGGTACAGGAATGAAAGCCAAACCAAGAAATAACACAAGACATGGTGAAAACAAGCTCAACAAACTTCTATATCCAACCATTTTCGTCCCAAATGTATGAATAAAGTAAGAAATGAACACACCAATATCATTGGTTTGTTCTACTTATACAGCTGCTACAGGGTTCTCTTTGAGTGCAAGTTTCAGGCACCCCAGAAGTTGACCATCAATACAAGCAAGATGGGCATATTCCAAACAACAGAGGCACCTCCCAGCAAGTAAGAAAGGATGAGTCAGGAGGTATCCATAATGTACATTTTATTGGCTTTCTTATGAGGTAGGCTTTAACGAGAATTGAGCGTTAAACTAGGTAGATGAGGCTTTGACGTGCAGGAAATTTCCAGCTATGTGGGATGATGCCTTGATGATCCCAGTCCATATGCAGCCTTTGTGGTTGCTCCACTATCCTCCCTTGGATCATTCTTGTGAGATTAACGTGCGTGAACTGAAGATGCTGTTGAGAATGGCAGCAAGACGGACCCCACCTTGAGCTAGCTTTTTTTCCACAACAGGCAGCCGGGAGAGGAGGTAATCATCTACGTCACAAAACAAAAACTGAACGTACAGTAATCCACAAACAAGGAATGATCAAGAACTAATGCATACCAAGAGTAGAATCTCATCAATTTACCAGTATTCTTTCATAGCACAATTAGCTAAAGAACAAGGCAACGCAGCCTTACAAAGTGGTGATTACAGAGCAGAATGAAGTTGACCAAAAAGCAAAAATGGTTCTGGTCCATTGGATCAGTTCAAAAAGCATGAACATTTGTCATGCAACAAAATAAATGCAACTAAAAAATCTTAATTTTTCTTGGGTCATTTTCTCTTTTTGTTCGTCATGGAGTGAATCGCGTGATGACCGCAAAACCTTCGCATGAAAGGCGTCTCAATACAAGAAAGTGATTAAAGAAACAAAAAGTAACACAAGAAAAGAAAAACCTAACAAACATGCATGGAGGCCTGGTGAATTGTAAGCATAAGCAGGGGAGGTGATGCTACTTTACATTTATTTAATCAAGCCACCTGTACCCCTTACTATTTGATCTTTGAAATCATATTTCAGTTAAAATTGATCTAACCTTGGCTGGAGCTCTTAAAATCTTTGAATGGATATTTCCCTTTGTATAGCTTGATCCCTTTTCATCTTAATACCCATATATAGCTAAAAGTTTAGTTCTAAAACACAGCTTAGGCCATCCAGTAGCAAGAGTTGGATGGCACTTCCGTGATAAGGCAAAAAGAAATATGAGAGTAGTTCTCATCTCAGAAGAGAGGAAAGATATTGCAAATCAAGTATGTACCTCCTAAAGTGCTTCATGCTGTGGCATTTCTGTAGGCAAACTTGCAGGCTAAATTTATGCTTTCAGAAGCGTACCTGCAGAAAGTAATACTTTGATCATGTCTAACTTTACGAAATTCAAGTCATATGACTGATACAACTGCTGAGAGATTGTCGAAATTTGAAGAGGGGCCAAGGATCTTCCTCTTGCCAGTGCTTCTCGAGTATTATTTCACGCATTCTGCAACTGCTCTTTGCCCTTTGCATAAAGTAAATTAAAAATTACGTAAAGCTCAACATATCAGCTTCAGCCAATTGCTAGTTAACGTTATTACAGTGCCCCTCATACAAGGACATTAATGATGTAAAATAACAGGAGATTTGGATCTATGCTTGAAAATAGAAGATCCGAAAAGCTGACATCACTATACAATGTTGGACAGACTGGCTTCATGTTTCATGTACCAAAATTTCCATCAAATTCGGTATTGTTTCCTCCACACAAAAACATGATAAATACGAACAAAAGGTAAGGATCTTCAGGGTTTAAGACCACGAGGGGTGATTTGTCTAGTGTACTTCCAGCTGGCATGCGAAAATAATAGGAAATTCTTTAAATACATACGTAAAGGAACATATTATTGCCAATATAGCAACTAAAATTCTTGCCTATGCTATATCGAATTTAGATATACTCCTTGCAATCACCAACATGTATTACTCTCGTAGAGTAAGCAACTCTGATAGCCAGTCATTTCAATCCTGCTAATGAACTAGATTTCTTATCAACTGTTGGATGAGTTTCCTAAATATTATGGTCAAATTCTGGGTGGGCTATTCACACAATAATACATTCTGCAGGAATGCATTTTTTTTTTCAAGTGCTGTAAAAGGAATCCACTAATCTCATCATTAGTACCTATATTTCCCATAGACATACAAAAGAGCATCCTGACATCCTTAAAACATAATCAGTACTAAAAAACATAGCGCCTTATGTGTTTAATAATTTTAATGTGTCAGTAGGAGTATAACCTGATGGACATCACTGACAAAATGTGATAAAAACATGAGTGCCTCCGTCAAGTTGTCTGTCATCAACAGCCACGTATGACGAGTTCCAAATAGTAAAGCCAGTAACAAACCAGGTACAATGGTTCTTACATTTCATTTTTGAATCCAAGTCACTATTACCCGACATAAGTTGCATTGTGTAGTTGTAAATTGCTCCCGTTACACATCTATCCTTTTGTCCAGAAGAATCATGGCAGTCTCCTATAATTAAAGGGAAAGAGATACTTTTCAATATGTATATTGAGGGAGAACTGGAGAAGCAACCTTTGCAATAAATCCTAACAGTTTATCGGCAATATGTCATTATTAACCATTCCCTACAGGAGATTTCAAGTTCAACTCGGAAATGCCCAATTCCAACAAATAAAAATGAAAAGTAGCAGGGATAAGGCAAGGAAACTTGACTACATTGGGGAAATGCTGGAGCTAATCAAACTTCATATTGTACATCTGAAGAACCATGCCATTTATCGGAATAAGAGGACATCAAAAGCTTTGTGGAAACTGATGCGGCCATGTAATCTCATAAGAAGTTAAACACCAGGCAATTAACAAAACTTAATCCTCACTGCAATAACTACGTTCATTTTAAAGCAACTTACTGTAGTATTTATAGTTACAGATCTGCAGATGCGTCGCCGGAATCGCTGCGTCGTGGCCGATGGGTGATGGTTCGTGGCTTCGATTTTCAGAGAAGAGAGAGAGATTGTAGAGAGCGTCGTCGCCGATGGGTGATGGACGTGCCGTCGCCGGAATTGAGTTGAATCGTCGTCGGCTGCAGATGGAATCGGGGAAAGCGAGATGGAGCAGCGACTGAGTTTGGAGAGAGAATCACCAATTCAGGCCGCTGCGACTTTCGTCGGTGATTCCGAGATGGTCGCGTCGCCCGACGGTGAGATGAAGCCGTGTCGCCGGACGGTGAGATGAAGCCGCGACGCCGGTCAGTGGGGCGTTGGAATTATCGTCGGTTTGGAGAGAGAGAGTCATTAATGGAGAGAGAAGTGCCGTCTCCCGACGTAAATGTTGTCTTCCCCCAAAGTTGATGACGTGGCTTCATCTCAGCCGTTACCCTCCACTTATCTCGATCCAACGGCTATAACAGGCGCTACAGCACCCCTGCCGTAACCCTACCTACGGCAGAGGATCCTTACCCGCCAAAACCCCCATCCTACATGACCCCAATCCTCACCGCTGCCGCCCACCTCCTCTCTTTCCCACCACTCTCTACCTCTCTGTTCGCCTTCAAGCTCCTCTCCTCTTCCTCCGCCTCCGCCGCCTCATAGTTCTGCCTCGCGTGCATCTCTCTTGACCAGCTCCCTATTCTAGCTCGTTAACGATTACAACTAGTAGTCCACTCAGATTGAGAACATTACGGGTAAGCGAGATGGGTTTCGAGATGTTCACTCAAATTTGGTCGTTTTGTTTTCTCCGGCTTGTGAGGCCGTCAAATCTGTAGGAATTGATGTCAATACTGGGCGTTCAAAGGATAGATTTTGTGATTTGTTTGGTGCTGTGAACGATGCATTGTGTAGTAGAAATATTCATTTCAGTTGTAAGTGTTGTGATTTTTGGGTGAATCTGGGAAAAGTAGAAAGTACTGTGATAACATTTTTTCGGATAGGGTTCTTGAACTACTAACAAGGGAAACAGGTAAATCCATTCAGAAGAAATTTCAATCCCATCTGGAAAATTCTTTGAGTTTTCTATATAGGGGCAGGTACAAGGATTTGGTGTCTATCTCAAATAGCCGTGGGAAATCATGCATGGTTATCTTCAAGCCTTTTACAGCTCATTTGGCTCTCCAATCTGTTATAGATAATGAGGGGTTTATTTTTGGGGCAGTAGTGTTTTGTGTGTGTGTGTGTGTGTGTCGATTGGGTGTGTAACGAGGCTATAGTTCTCTATTTACACCAACTTAGTATTTATTGCTAAAAGTGTGTATGTTAAGAATATTAGATTTGGAGACAAATTTTGTTTTTTTTGTGGGATGCCTTGCAAATAGTAAAAAGAATGTCTTGCCTAAAAGACATAATCAAGTTTAAACTACTTTTCAACCATGAGAGTACATGAGTAAACTCGCACCTCTAATCATGTACGTACCTACAAACTTGAGATGCCATGAAACAACAAAAAAGGGGTAAAATAAAAAATGGATTATTAGTAACATTGCAATAGAACTTATAGTTGTTATTATATCTCCCAAGCGAGCATGTATAAGCTTGTTAATAGGTATTTATTGATAAAAGTTGTATAAAGAACAACTTTCAGATTAAAACGACAACTATCTTCTTTTTTTAAAAAATTTCAAAACTATCTCAAACTCCGCCGTGTTCTCGACCTTCATGGGCATCAACAGGGCTGGTAGCACTTTATCAATGGTATCTCTTAATGAGTTAGTGAGATATAGTAAGGAAGAGGACGCTTCAATATGTTATTTTGCATCCTTCGTTAGAACGTTACCAATTATTACTAAATTATATTTGCAAAGACAAAAATGAGTGAAAAGCTCAGAATAGGGTGGAAGTGGAACCCATGATAATAAAAAAGAAAAAAAAACCACAAAAACCCATTATCCATTTCAAACTTTAAGTTAATCCAAGTCCATGGTATAGTAAAATCACCGATGAATTCTTCCAAGTGATAAAATTTTGAAAAGGCTATCTTAAATCAATCTCATCCTCATCCCATACTCCTCTCACAACCGCTAAAATAATTCAAGCGCATCGGATATGTGCATTTTGAACAATTTTTTTCCATTTGAACATTGATTATTTGTTTGATAATTTTAGGTTGTTAATTGATTATTTGTTTGACAATTTTTTCCCAGATCTGGATCAGCAGGATCCAGATCCAGGACTAGGCAACTCCTGAGGAGCCCCTTCTCGGGTCCGGTCCCTGCTTGTCCCCCCCCCCCGCGGCCCGGCTTGTACTCTTCTCCCGTCCCCTAACCGGTTATATCCGGTTCCCGGCTTGTACATTTTATTTTTTATTATAATAAACATTTTTTAAAGTTGATTATAGATAGTAGTTTGTGTCTTGAGGATTGGATTTTTTATTACAGGTTTGGACATTAGAAAAATCAAAAATATATATTTAACAAAAATTGACTTTTAGCGACAGATTAATTCAGTCGCTAAAAGTGTACTTTATTCTAAGATTTTACCGACGGAATATTTTGTCATTAAAATTTTCATTTAGCGACGGAATATCCCGTCGCAAAAAATTATATTTCGTCGCTAAATAATTACCGATTAAATTAATTTCACAAAAAAATTTTAAAATACGTAAAATAGAATTAGCAACGAAAATTTCGTCGCTAATTTATAAAGAAATCCATTGCTGAAAGTTCAATATTAGACCCCAGATTTTCAAATTCCGTCGCAACACTTTTAGTTACGCTCTTTTATATGAGGGACTTTTAGCGACGGTAATTACATCGCTAAAAGTTTTAGTGACGGAATTGAGGCTTTTAGTGACGGATTTTCCCGTCGCCAAATGTCTTATTCCTTGTAGTGTTACTGGTTAACCAATGAACGTGATGTCTTGAACTGTTCAACCTTTAGTGTAAATCGAGATAATTGAACTTCACACAGTATCGCTCAAACATTGTTTTGAGGTTCTTATTGTTGTGTTCATTTCGGCCCTGAACAACTCCTGGTTTTCATGAGTACTCTTTGAGAATTCAGCCTTACAATTATCATAGAAACGGCCCACTTCTTAATCACAATGGTGACTTCTTATTAAGAGGTTCCTATGGCACCTCTACTTGGATTTCCAAGATATAAGAGTCATTAAAAGCATAGCTTAACCTAACCTTTTGTAGGTGCCATTGTCTTCTCATCATAGGAATGGAAATAAGGGCTTTAACCCCTACAGTGCTCCGTCTAAGTCGCATTTACATAATTCGGTTTTTCCTTTGAACCTAGATCTTAGGATCTCTAGTTAGCTAGGTAGGGTTTCCATTATGGCAACTCTTTAGTTCATGGGCTTAAGACCCATTCCCCTCGATGACGTATTTACTTTCTCTCTAGTCAAAGCTTTCATTAACGGATCCGCAATATTATCCTTTGACTTCACGTAGTCAATAGAGATAATTTCACTAGAAAATAATTGTTTAACGGTATTGTGCCTCCGATGTATGTGCCTAGACTTGACGTTGTACATACTATTTTGTGCTCTTTCAATTGCAGTTTGGCTATCACAATGTATGCAAATCGGTGGCACAGGCTTAGGCCAATTTGGAATATCCTCCAAAAAATTATAAAGCCACTCCGCTTCTTCTCCTGCTTTATCTGACTCCATAATGGATATAGCAATACATGTCTGTTTTGAGGATTTCTAAGAAATAGTTGTTCCTCCTAATGTAAACACATATCCAATTGTGGACTTTATTTCATTAGAATCTGATATCCAATTAGCATCACTGTATCCTTCCAATACAGTTGGATATTTTGTATAATGCAGCCCAAAATTTAAAGTATATTTTAAGTACCTTAAAACTCTTATAATAATTATCCAGTGATTATTTCCCGGATTGCTAGTATATCTGCTCAGTTTACTAGCAGCATATGCTATATTGGGTCTCGTTCAATTCATGATGTACATTAAACTACCAATTATACACGAATACTCTAATTGAGATATTCTTTCACCAATATTCTTTGTTAGATGTAAATTTACATCTAATGGTGTCTTCACCGGACTATCATCATAACTTTTGAATTTAACTAGCACTATCTAAATATAATGAGATTGTGACACTACTACTCCATTTGATTTTTTGGTACTTTTCATACCAAGTATAACATCAGCTACACCCATATCTTTTATATCAAATTTACTGGTCAACATTTTCTTTGTAGACTTAATGAATTCATTATTGCTCCCGATAATGAGCATGTCATCCACGTAAAGACAAACAATGACATATCCTTTTTATGTGCCTTTAACGTAGACACATTTATCACATTCGTTGATTCTAAAGCCATTTTCGATCATGGCCTTATCAAACTTTTCATGCCATTGTTTTAGAGCCTGTTTTAGTCCATAAAGTGACTAAACAAGCTTGCACACCTTCTCATACCGATAATACAACTCAACTCATTCTAACTCACTTGGTAATTAAACCATATCTTACAAAATTAAAGAGTTTATTGTTACAGAAGACACCTAGTAAGGTCGGTGCCAGATCTCAAAGTTGACATACTGTATTATTAAAGTACAACTTAATTTACAAATGTACAAGTGTCCCCTTGCCCGTATTCTCACCATACCTCACACCTTTTTCTTGCCTTTCGAGGTATCGGCTCCTTGATCTAAAATATTATGGGTAAAAACACTCATTGGCCCACTATCACAATAAGATAATCAAAGACATTTAATGTAACTTTCAACTCAAGAATATTGAGAATGCACGCTATTGCAATTCAGAATATAAGTTCACAACCTTTGCCTCGGCCAAAGGCAAATGAACACTGTTATTGCCTTGGGTAGCAGTCGGAGATCCAATTGTTCGGCTCATACGATGCTCCGCTACTCAAACACAATGAAATCAACCCCCAATCAATTTGAATGAGGTAACATGATAATCATCAACAATATATCAACCATCCTTTATAAAAAAATAAAAAAAAAGATGTAACATGCTCATGTGCAAGAAAACAAATCATTTCATACATATAGTTGTTGTAATCTTCATTTACTTGCACCACAAAACTTAGATATCAAATATATAGTCACTTCTATCATATAACATCATCTTCATAACATCTCGAACATGAAATATAATCCTTTATATTCAGTAACTTAGCTTTAATTATAGAACATAACAAACATGTCCAAAACCATTACTAACCATGTCTAGTTTGACATAATTCTATAATTCACACGTACCGTAACTTATTTCACGTCTTCCACAATCTCTAATATATTAAACATGAATAGATTTATTTAGTAACAAGTCTCTACCAATTATTCATAAGTTTGACAAAGAATTAATACTAAAAGAATTATGCTAACATAGCATATATGCATATTCATGCCTTAAAAAGTCCATTAAAAGCTTTAACTATCTTACCTTAAAGAAGAGGATGAAAGAACCAAAATTTCAGATTTGAAACACCTCCAAAGACTCCTCAAAACACATTCCAAACACTGTTTGAAGCTCACAGAAACTTTCCAAATCAATTGCTTAAAGTTCCCTTTAAAAAATAAGCCTTAATTCTAGATTTTGTGAATTTTTTGGTTGATTTTCTTACAATTCTCTCTAAAAAACGAGGTAAGAGGTTTTAAGCATGTCATTTCAGGTATTATAAATCAAATTAGAAGCAAGTATGAGGTGTCAAGTGGAGGTGAAGAGGAGGAGAAGTCAAGCACGACGAGGCTACGAGGTAGCCAGACATGGGTGTGCCACCTAGCAAGCACGACAAGGCTCAAGGCACGAGGTGGCAAGACACAATTATGCCACCTAGCAACAAAACCCTCGGGTTGCTCTATATAGATCTCTTTATTTAAATCTCCATTTAGGAAAGCTGTTTTCACATCCATTTGGTGTATCTCAAGATTATTAATAGCTGCAATAGCTATTAATATTCGGATGAATGTTATTCTAGTAACTGGTAAATATGTATTGAAATAGTCAAGACCTTCCTTTTGTCTATATCCCTTGATAACCAACCTGGCCTTATATTTTTCGATCGTTCCATCAGCTTTCATCTTTCTCTTGAAAATCCATTTACACCCTAATGGTTTATTTCCATGAAGAAGATCCACCAGTTCCCATGAATTATTTTGTATGATGGATTCTATTTCACAATTAATAGCCTCTTTCCAATGTGGAGTTTCAGGACTCGACATTGCTTCACTGTAAGTACGAGGCTCATTTTCTAACAAATATGTTAGAAAATCAGGACCAAAAGATGTAGATGTTCTAACTCTCTTGCTACGTCTTGGCTCATCTTCCTCTTGTGAGGGTTCTTGGTCCATATTAGTTCTTTCTAAAGAACTCCGTTCTTGTGCAACTTTATAAGGAAATACATCTTCGAAGAAATGTGCATTCCTTGTCACCATTAAGCCATTATGATGTTGACATGTATATCATCAACGTCAAATTTATGCACTAAGAATCGATATGCAGAATTATGGCTTGCATATCCAATAAAAATCCCATCAACTGTTTTAGGTCCTATTTTGACCATTTTAGGTGGTGGGATAGTTACCTTTGCTAGACACCCCCACATTATAAGATATTTGAAAGAAGGAGGACGTCCTTTCCATAAGTCATAAGGTGTCTTTTGTAACTTCTTGTGGGGTACTTTATTAAGTATGTGCTTTGCAGTTAAGACCGCTTCCCCCACGAGTTATCCGGAAGTTCAGAATTTATCAACAAAGCATTCATCATTTCCTTTACAGTATGATTTTTTCGCTTAACAATTCCATTTGACTGAGGCGCATATGGTGCCGTGGTCTCATGAATGATTCCGTGATCGGCACAGTATTTTTCAAGAGGGAAAACATATTCCCCACCTCTATCACTTCTTAGCATTTTGATTTTCCTGCTATTTTGATTTTTGACATCAATTTTGTATTGCATAAATGCTTCCAAGGTTTCATTCTTCCTTCTAAGCTAATATACATAACAAGATCTTGTACAAACATCAATAAAAGTAATAAAATACTTTTTTCCTCCTCTAGATAAGTCACATATGTCACTATGAATTAGACTTAAAGGTTCCGTACTTCTTTAAATTGACTTAAAAGATGTTTTTGCCAATTTGGCTTCAACACATATTTCACACGCTTTTTGTGAGTCAAAATCCATTTTAGGCAAAAATTCATTTTTCACAAACTTTTGTAAAGAACCATAGTTCACATGACCTAATCTACGATGCCATAAATTAGGAGATTCCAATTACAAGTAAACAAAAGAAATATTATTATTATTATTATCAAAATTTGGTACAACTTTAGGTACGATGGCCATTACATTTACTTAAATAAACCACCACAAAGGTACCATTTTCTTACAAACATTCCACTCTTAGTTAGTACAAACTTTTCGGACTCAAATACTAGCTTGAAACCATTCTTACTCAACAATGAGCCCGAAACTAGATTCTTTCGAATGTTCGGCACATGAAGCACATTGTTGAGACTCAACTCCTTGCCCGATGTCATCTTTATGACCACCTTGCCCATTCCTTGCACCTTTGAAGAGGAAGAGTTTCCCATGAATAGATTCTCGTTGTTGGCACTCTCATATGTAGTAAACATACTTCGCTCAGAGCACACATGTCGAGTAGCGCCCGTGTCTACCCACCACTGTTTAACATTTCCAACCAGATTGACTTCGGATACCACCGCAGATAAATTCAAATCTGACACATCCTCGGTAACTTTCGTAACTTCCATCACATTGGCTTGAGAATGCTTTCCTTTATTTCCTTTGTTCTTGTGACTGTAACAATCCTTAGCTTGATGGCCTGGCTTTTTGTACACATAGCAATTCCCACTGCACTTCCTCTTTTTATCACTACTCTTGGAATTTGATCCACTAGCTCTACTTGGACCATCTGATTCGGAAATTTTCCTCCTCTTTGACGGACCTTGCTCGACCACATTTGCCTTGGCTTCTTGATGATAATTACTGGCCTTCTTCTCGGACTGGCGATTATCCTCCTCAATCCTCAATCTGACAATCAAGTCTTCAAGCTTTATTTCTTTGCGCTTATGCTTCAAATAGTTCTTGAAATCTTTCCAAGTAGGTGACAATTTTTCAATTAACGTAGCCACTTGAAAAGATTCTCCAAGCATCATCCCTTCCGCATGAATGTCATGCAGAATTAGTTGAAACTCTTGGAGTTGACTAATCACAGTCTTGGAATCCACCATCTTGAATTCAAGGAATTTGCTGACTATAAATTTTTTAGAGTCGTCATCTTCCGTTTTGTATTTCCTTTCCAAGGATTCCCATAATGCTTTAGCATTGACCATTGGACTATATACGTTATACAACACATTTTCCAATCCATTGAGGATGTAGTTCTTGCATAAGAAATCCGAATGCTTCCAAGCATCCATGGCAGCCACAGTCTGCCGGTCAAGATTTTCACCAAGATCAGATGCATCCTCTTTCAAGAACCTTGCCAAATTCAGGGTGGTCAAGTAAAACAACATATTTTGTTGCCACCTTTTAAAATCCTTTCCGTTGAACTTTTTCGATCTTTCACTAAGTCCAACGGATCCATGAGCAGTCGCAACACACGGCGTTGCATACACAGTCCCGCCATCATGTTGTGCATTGGGATTAACCGGTCCACTTTCAGGAATGGTTTATTTCACAAGCCATTGTTATATATCTATCAACAGATTATAACAACAAATGTTAAATGAAAACAATCCAGTCTAACACAAAACTTTAATGAAAAGCAGATTCTTGAAACACTAAAATTAAAATCAGAAACTGAAAAAACATTTAGTATAAAGTTTGATAGTATCGAATAAGAAAACAAAAATTTGAAAACACTGTTTCTACACATGTAACACAAAGTGCAGAATAAGTCTTAAGTTTGTTGGAAAAATATGCTTTGTTTATACTTGTGCAGAAAATCAGTTTCGGGAATATACTAACATACAAAGATTAACGTTCCAAAAACAGCAGTAACGAAACCAAGAAAAGAAAACTATGTGTAATAACTCACAGCAAAATTACAGAACAGCAAATGGAAAGGCAGAGGCGTGATTCTATTCACTGTCCTTAAGACTTATTCGTCTAGCAACGGTGCTAATGGTCTCTCGACAAAAGTCTCCCAGGATACACGACAACGTCTGAAAATAGGATCACTCTAAACTTTCAGACCCGATGAACCAAAAGAAAAGCAAAACTCTTTCTTACACAGACACATGAAAATGAACAGAATATTTCTGAAGAGAAATTTCCGGATTCAATTTAATAACTTATGTAACTGACTCTTTTTTATACAGAGAATATTCCCTGGGGGATGCAACTCTTCACAGCTGGTTGGAAAGGTTACAACTTTTCGAAAAATAAAATAAATAAATAATTTTTATTTAAAATATTTTTGTCCAAAAAAGAATAAAGCCTAATGGGCTCAAGCCACGACCACGGACCGGGACGGGCGGCGCGCGCGTGTGTAGTGGATCTTGGGTCAACCTAGGTCCTCCCTCTTTACAAAACATGGGTACCCCCAAGCGGCCCAACTCTTAGCTCAAGGTTAAGCCTTATAAGGAGACAACATTGGCTTTAATTCTTCAATGTGGGATTCTCTCTTCCTTTCAAGTTGAACCACAAACTTCAACTTCAATTTTTTTGTTCACCTTTCATTTGTTTTAAACTTTGAATATACTATAATTATCTACTCTAATAGATGAACATAAATCAATTTGTTCCTAACCAAAATATGGTTTGGAACCCATTTAAAAATTGAGTCAAAGATGGCTTCTCCACAACAGGTTTAAAACCCAATTGCCAACAATGAATAATTCTGAATGCTTGTGAGGATTTCACTCAAATTTTCACTTATCCAGGTATCTCTCACTGGTTAACCTCCGACACAACAATACGTGAGAGACTTCGATACGAAAGAAGGGTTTGTTTTAGGTGTGACATCGTACGGCACACACAAAGGTAATGCAATGTTGACATCAATGTGGTGGTGGAAGCATTGGAAAGCGAAGACATCATGTCTTTTCTTATTCGTGAGTTTAGCGAAAAAGAAAGGAAAAAAAAGACACCATTATACAAATTTTACCTTCATACCACAATTTATACTTCTAACAAAGACCATATATCTTAAAAATGAACATGATTATGAAGGAAAAACAAATTAGTCATTGATGACATTATACCAGTTCATACCATTCTAATATTATAAAATTTACATCACTAGTTAATGGTACAATAAGAACTAAACAAACTAACCATGAGTTGATACAAAATCCCAACATCCAAAACTAACTAGTTCATAGTACTAAAGAAAGACAATCAGTCACGAGTCAATCCTAATGTTAAAAAAAATAATCATCAGTTTTTAAGTGGAATGATAAGTTTTTATAAGAAATCTTAGAACTTAAAAGTCATTAAAATTTTATTCTTCATAATTACAAGGAAAATATGGTCATTATTAAAATATTTCTTATGAGAGTCTCCTTTCTCTGTCTATTTTTAATTTTGAGAGGAAAAATTTGGAGAGAAAGAAGCCCTAACTTCGCTTCATTTTCTCTTCTTTTCTCTACTTAAAAAAAAAACTCACAAACTAGAGAAAAAGGGAAGAAATGAGGAAGTTTATTTTCTTTTTCTCTACTAACGGCATATGCGGGTTAACTGCACTTAGGATTTCATACAAAGTGAAGCTTACTTGTACGAAACTTGGGATTGGTTTTTCTATAGCTGTCGATTGACGAGAGTGGCCTCGGTTGGTTACATCAAGTCAGCGTTTTAGTAGTTGCAATTGGCATTACATTCAAGGAATGCATAAAAGGAGAATTTGAAGAAAAGGGAAATACGACTCAGCATCCAACCCAAAATCTGTCTTGAACTAAAGTCGTCTTCTTTCTTCAATGTATTGATTTTTATTTTTCAATTGACTGTAACTGTGATTTCAGGTTTAGGCTTGAGCCATTGTAGCTGTGATCTCATTGACATCAATCAGAATCTGTGTGTGTGCATCTGTTTAAATTATTTAGTCAATTTTAGTTTCTATACGAGAGAGAGGCAAAAAAGAACCTGCAGCATAAATCAATGGAGCATCGCCTATAACTTGATTTTCTGTTGAGGGCAAATATTGGCATGTCCAGTCAAACACTTGACAATCTAAAAGTGAAAATGCCAAGTACTAAAAGTCGCGTACTAATGGAGCCAATAATAGCATAGAAAAAAAGGCCACCAATACTTGTGGTAATGGTCGTATCTGGCACAAAGAAAGCTCCTGCCAATAGTGGCATGAGAAATAATAACAATGGCAGTAGTAACAACACTGGTAATCTAATGATGGCATTGACATAACCGCATCTATTGAAGAAATAGCAGTGGAAAAATCAGAAGTTATTGGGATGAGTAATTCAGTAAAGGTTTGTCTAGAATATTAAAAAAAAACCTACATTCATTGCCCAAACTAACGGTCACGGACTTGGAAAAGGGTAAGGCCTCCTCGTATGCACCATATTAATGTAACTTATCAGGATTGAGGCTACTGTTAGACAAGCTAATGGCTTGAATTCAGACCACCCAAATGAATCAAGATGATACGTTACCAATCCTGTGGAAGATGGAGATCCAAGGTCAAGCAAGAAAGGTTTTACATGGTCCAATGACCAGAGAGGTTACGAAAAGAACCATGTAATTTGGCCTAACAATATTCGATTACTAAAAATTGGCGTCGGGCAAAACAGAGATACTTAGAGGAATGACATGCATACACTCCTCTTGATAAAAGAGGACAAGAGGGTGTTAATCTATTTGAAAAAGTGTCTTTGAAGAAGTTAATAACTTAATTAGACAGGCAAGATTGCTTTGGAGATGGAGAAGCGGTAGGACAAAGAAAAGAAGTCCACCAATAGTATAAATTCAATTTAGTGAGGGCAGGTTAGGGCCATCGACAAGTCCATAGACTTTTGTATCGAAAGTTTTATCCTGCTATTACTGATAAAGCAAAAGCTCCAAGGGGAGTAAAAAATCCCAGAATTTAGTTTCTTTTTTTGGTGAAGGAAAGTACTCATTTTCCTCACGTGTAGCTAAAGCGATCATGGATCTTTTTCTAAGAAGATACATTTCTTTGGATCCAAATCTTCACCAATTTCTTCAGGAACTTTTGAGGTGAAACTCGTCCAATTTTTAGCTGGCATGATAAAGAAATATTTCGGCATTAAAGTTTCCAAAAATTTTAGCAAGAAGACGACGGTTTAAGTGACCAAACTTACCTTCGCAATACTTCAGCTAATTCCCAGCATCCATGTAGGAGTTAAACAGTTTTAGGTCTTTTAGGTGCAGCCTAAAAATGTTGTTATTGTTTTGTAAAAGTTAAAGACTGCGGGAAAAATGCTTTGAGCAAAAACACAACCGCAAAACTGTATGAGTAATCGAAATTGACAAATGTGGTTCAACTTTAATCACTTGCACTTTAATGTTATAACAAGTGCATCCAAGGTCCCGTTTCTTTTACAACAAATGCTTCACAAAAAATGTTCTTTGGAAAACTGAAATTAACAAGCTCTTGAAAATATTTTCATGAGTCATATTTTCCGTGCAAAGGTATGAAATCATCAAGNAATAATAAAATTATTATACTAAAGTCGAAAAGAAAACAGTATAAACATTGTAAAATCATCGAAAACGTCAGCAACTATTCCACAATTTTGTTTAATTAGGCACATGTCCTTAGCGAAAAAAACACGTGGAGTAAGAATGTGCTTATATAGCCAACAGTTGCAATTCATGTGCAAACAAACTTCAAAACAACTTTCCAGCTAAATGTTTTACCATTAAATTCACTAACCTTATCCTTTAAAGGTTGCCACTTTACACCATAAACTCCTTTGTTTGCTTCCATTTTCTGCCATAGTCGAAAACTGTTGCCGAAAAAGTTTTATACAAACCTTCTTTCTCCACCATTTAAATATAAAGATCAGTGATCACAAGCTCAATATAAGTGAGTTGCTTGATTGCTAATGGAACCTACGCAATCTCTTATTCTTGTCTTCACGATTTCTTTTTCGATGTGGCCTTGCACGTGACAATGTTGTTGTAGACAAACCTTCTTTCCCTTTTGTCCTCACTTCAATGTCATAATTTAATGGTGACAACTCAATGTGTATATTCTATCTGTAGATCACCATATGACTTTGATAAAATCACATGTCGCAATGTCTTTACCGGCAACCAATGCCACTTCTTCATACATGTCAATATTTGTGTTCAATTTTTTTTTTTGACAGAACATTTTTTTTTATCAAGATCAAGTGTAACCACTAAAATGAGATTATATCTCACAAGATGAGAAAAACATTGACCTACATCTAGTCAAGTACCGGTAGCCATGATTCAAGTACGATATAAAATGTAGTGATTGTACATTTGCAGCTACTAAGGACCAGAAAATAACAAACATTACAAGAAAAACGGTTAAATAAGACAACGATATACTGTGCTAACAAGTCGTCGTCGGCGGTATAATTCTATCCCAGAAAAGTAGTGTTCTAAATACATTTATGTCCTAGTTAGTAATGGGGACAGAATGGCGTACCCATCTTATCTGCTATGTCCCGATGCACATTTTTAAATTTTTTTTTTTTTTGAATTGCCACTGCACACTCTTTTAAGATGCTATAACGCCGTCATATCTATTAAATTTTTATTTAGAAAAAATACCAACAAGGACAGCACGTCACCGTCCTATTAATTATTTAAATAAAAAATATTATAATATAATACAACAAGTACATACAGTTTGCGTCTTAATTGTGTTATAGGCAGTCCCCTAAAAGCAATACTAATAAATACGTATCATCCCAACAAGAGTATATTCACATATCAGGCACTACAACCAATTAAACACAACCATCACGAAGAACACAAACTCTCATTGCATTGCAATGAAAATCGGGATTTAAATCCGCGTATTGAAAAATGTAAATCTGTACATAGAAACATATATAAAGTACTGGTCCAAACCTAAAACACTAAAACTAACCAAGACATAAAAGCTGTTCTGAACTTCATCCTCGTGAAGTATCAAGGTATAGTCCCCTCTAGTCATCTTGAACTTCACAGTCATCTTGAAGTTGAAGTACTCCCCTCTAATAATCTTAGCCATTTTAAGGCTCCAGCTTAGGGGGAAAAAAATAAAGATGATTATAAAGACGCGATTCATAAAAAGGTAAATTATAACGACTGAACTTTTATACATAGAGGAAGGAAAAGTGGGTCTACGCAACTTGCACAAAGACCACGGTGGAGCTCGAAGGTTTGACTCGTCGGCTGGCATTAATTGCTGCCAGGTTTGACTCGTCTCCTCATTTACGGTTCTCGTTTGAGCAGGTTTCATCCAGTTCAATCTTGCGATGACATGTACATCATATCCACGAAGCTGCTTGCGACTTTGACGGGAGGACCGAGCCGACACGGGTGAACATGGGTCGCTTAATTGGATGTTGTACGCCAGAAAGCGACCTACAGACCAGAAACCGACATATGCGAGAGAGCAACTGCTTGTAAACCAGAATATATTGTGTGGTTTTAAATTAGTAATCAATTAGGTCGTTAGATTATGAGGGTTAATATGAGAGAATGAGATACTAAAGAGGGTAGAAATGTATTTCACCTTATGTTTGACGATGCTAAATATACATAGCCTGGACCATCCCGAATTACTCAATATTTTCTACCATTTCATACCCACAAGAAGAAGAAAGTTTGAGTAAGCAACCGTTTAATTAGCAAATTTATAGTATTTTTTCAGGTGATAATATAATGTAATTAAGAACGAAGTGGAGACTATGAAATGCCTAGATTTGTTCTTGTTATAATTTGACAATTTGAGTACAGCGAATATTTCACTCTCATTTAACGAGAAGTGTCTATAGCTTTTCGTAGAAGCAACTTGATTCTAGGGAATCCAATTAAGACTTCTACTATAACTAATTAACGTTGATAAATAAACGTCATCCAATAGAAATAGATCCCATAAACTAATAGACTTGCTTAGAACGAGATACTGCTGATTTTCTCGTGGATTGCTAGATTTTACCATTGTAAAATTGATTATTTTAGCACGAAAAAGGAACACACATATGATCTTGGTGCAGATTTGAGTTATATACGGTACATGTATGGTCTATTTGGTTACCATTTTCTCTAGTATCAAGTTCATATTTTTCAAGTTTTCTTATTTGATTATCATTTTTAAATTCAATTTCAAAAATATAAATTTAATCAATATTCATTCCCAATTCACAAACACAAATTATGTTCTTTGGATTTATCACACGTTGTATCTTACAATTGTGTAGAACTGGTAATCAGATAAAACAGTATGAGTTTTTATATTTCTTAAAGTGGTAATTAATTATATTTTTTTAATTTAAAATGATTATTAAATAAGCTAATACTTGCTTTTAATATATAAAAAATGCATCTTTCAATATTTCTAATTTCAAAATATAAAGAAAACAAAAAAAATTGGAACCCAACATTGTGGTAAATTAAAGTCTGGGCTTCTTTTCTAGTTCTTTTTGACTGCCCTGCTGCAACTCTTTGAACTAACATCTATCGAGTGCGCCCATTACAAGCAAGTTTCTGCTCTGCTTGCTATGGTAGGTGTGAACGGTGACCTCTACCTTTATGTGCCTTGCACTACAAAATTTAGACGTCATGTTTAACCATGACAAGCAAGTTTATGGTCTGCTTTTTAAGCCGAACTCATTAGGAGTGAGCATTGTAATTTACCAAACCAAGTCAAAGTAAAATTTTGCCTCTTGCAAATTGTGCCACTTGTGGGACATAATATTTCATGCTTCTGGAATTAACGCTCCATTGTACAGTTTTTGTTTGTATGACAATATAAATAGTTTGAGCTTCAATAAAATACAAAGACGTTTGACCCGGAAAAAAATATATATATATATATATATGCTCCCTTGTAATAATTACCTTTCAGGAGTGGAAAACTTTTCATCCGCTCAATCTTTAGCAAGTCATGTGTTGATCATAAAAGGAATGCAATTTCTCTGAACTTAAATGGAGGAAGGAAAAGTGATCACACAGTCTATGCAACTTGTACCAAACTTCAGCGTCGTTATCAAGAAGCTATAAGATTCAAGATCACTATCTCTTGCTGATATAGTGACCTAAGATCACCTTAGGGTCGAGTTACAGCCGCAAGTATAGATCGGAGACAAATATGACCTATCAACCCAAAGAAAAAGGCGGGGAGCATGTCACGAGGAGTGGTTCGTGTTACGCCGAGACCCTTCGGCCAAAGATAGCACGGATGCCTCCCTAGAGCAGGTGGATAACCCTCAAGGGCAGTGCCATCCAAAAGAAGAGCGTCCTCAAAGACAACCTCACCAATAAATGACACCTGAGTATCGTTCCCAAGAACGGAACTCCTAGAAGGTTGTCTCCAAGCCTCGTCCCCAAGGGAAGATTCTGGATATCTACTATCCGAGGCAATCGAGAGAGCTAAGCTACCGCCTAACTTCAGAATGCCTCAATGTGATCTTTATGATGGAAGTGGCAACCCCGGAGAGCATGTGTACTAGTTTGAAACAAACATGCTACTGCTCCAAGTTTCAGACGTTGTTATGTGTCAGGCCTTCCGAACCACTCTGCGAAAGGTTACGACGCATTCTTCAAGTCTCTACAGCCGAGATCCATCCATTCTTTTTCCCAGCTCTCAAATTTCTTTCAGAAATAGTTTGTGAGCAATCATTCAAGAAGGAAGAACTCAGCGAGCTTGCTCAATGTGCTGTAGGAAAAGAATGAGTCTCTATCTCACTATCTTGGGCGATTCAATGCTGTAACAGTAGAGGTGAATAATCTGGATGAGTCAATCAAGTACAACGCTTTCCTCCGAGGCCTTCGGCCCACATCAAAATTTGCATTTTCTGCTAACAAGAGCCCCCCCCCCCCCCCCCCGTATGAGTGCTCTTCTAGAAAAAGCCAACAAGTACATCCAAGCCGAAAAGTACCTCGAGACTTACAGGAGGCGACGAAACGAAAGTAGGGAAGAGCAAGGAAAGCGGCCCCGCGAAGGAAGCCCAGGGAACGAGAAGAAGACCAAACGTTCAAAAAGCAATGAGCGAGGCGCTAAAGACCTGTTCAATTTGATGCTCCTCAATGCCATGCCGTCACGGATATTGCACGAGATCAAAGACAAACACCACAAGAAAATAGACTTTTTGCGACGGATTTTTCCGTCGCTAAAATTCCATTTTCCGTCGGTAAAGACTTTTAGCGACGGACTGTCCGTCGCTAAAAGTCCGTTGCAATAAAGGCCGTTGCTAAAAGATTGGCGACGGAAATTGATAATCCGTCGGTAAAAGTAAAACTTTTACCGACGGAAATAAATTCTTTTACCGACGGAATATGCCGTCAATAAAAGTATTTTTTAATTTATGTAATTTCTATAAAAAAATGTAAAAAGGACTTTTAGAGACGGAATTTCTGTCGCAAAAAGTCCATGGTTGAAAAGAGAAGACTAGCAACAAAAAGTCCGTCGCTAAAATTTGAAATCTTTCGTGACATATTTCCGTAGCTAAAAATCATTTATGATTTGTTTAAAATACTTATGGCGACATAATGTCGTCGCTAAAAGTCCATCAGCAAAAATTGTAAAAAGGATGTTTTTCAATTTGTTTTATGTTTTAAAATTCCAAACTTGCTTCCTGTAATTCAATTCACACAAACAAATAAATCAACTAATCCATGGATAATTAATCGTAACCAACTAATCCATCGACAATTTCATTATTTAAACTAACATCCATTATTTACCAAATTCCAAGTCATACAAATAAGATTTAAGTCACGCACCATATCAATTAACATTCAATACTAACTTTACAAAATATACTAGATCACATCGTACATATTCCAATGTAAAATTTTAACTTTCATCGGAACAAAAGATACAAAGGGAGCAAAGACTGAAAGAATTACAAGTCCATCAGAAGCTGCTGCAATTGCTGCTGTTACTTCACCCATCAAGAAACTTCAAAATCTGAAAGAGAAATGTGTGAAATTAAGCAAAACTGCTTCAACAAGAACTAAAAAAATTGCTTCAACAAGAACTAAAAGATCACACTTTCTTGTAAGTAACACAAAAGGAGCAAAGATTGATGTGCACTTGATGTATACAAATCATTACAATGTGAAACGGAAGGGAAACCTTGGTTTTAACATCCAACTGAATATGTACAAACCCCAAGAGCCTATCCACTAAAGGTATTGCTTTATATGAACATGGCATTCAACAGCACAAATGAGTCTTGCTTTTGACAAGCTAGTGAAACAACTGCAACTAGATGTAATAGCAATGTGCACTTAAAGTTCCAAGAATGTAACAATATATTCACGAGCTTCCAACTTCGCATCATTGTATCTCGCTAAGAGTTACAATTTTTAGCAACAACAATTGAGCGTATTCGTTTGCAAGCTGGAGTTGGGGGTATCTTGCTTGAGGTTTTGGATATGAGAGTTGCTCTATGCATTTTGGAACTTCAGAATCTTGTTATATTTAAGAATCTGGCGCAATTCACCATCTATTAGTCGGTTTGGTTTACAGCAAATTCTGATATGACAGATATTAACGCCATGATCGTTGCTCAGTAGATTCAAGTGTGATCATTCCATTATATCTATAAAGCGTAAACCTCAAATCGAATAACACTTGAAAAAGAAATACAATGAATAAACTGCACCAAGTTTGTATCATAGCAAGAAAATAAGGAAAAAAACAAACTTCTAATAACCTGTTATCATAAAGCAAACTAATGATCCTTTAGTTGAGTCTAGAAGCTGGCCCTTCAACGACGAGACATATTTAAGGTCATTTAGTTGAGATATAAATTCAACATACATAAAATAATACAGTAACTAACATTTTACATTATATATGCCAAGCCTCTACCTCATTATTCACATTATTATGTCAGGCCTCTACCTCATAATTCAACATACATAAAAATGCTTCCTATAATTAACAAAAATGCTTCCTGTAATTAACAAAAATGCTTCCTAATAACCAAACAAGCTCCTAAGAATTTGAACCAACAATACATTTCAGATTCCCAAATAGCTAAATACAAACATGAATATCTTGAAAAAAAAACATAGATTTACGCAGGGCGAATGAACCTTATGATATCGTTTTATTCAAGCAATTTTGGCACTAAAAACTGACTGGTAAGGACCAGGCAGATGCTTTCCAAATTTGGTTTGTTAAGCATAAACATTTCATTTTGGTACTGTTTCTATTTTCTTATATTAGAGAAATGGATGGAATTAAGAATGAAACAAGCCAGAAAGGCAGAATTTTATTATAGGGTCGTTCTTTTTAATGCCATTATCATTTCTAGAAGAACAGAGATCCACATCTTAATCTATCTTTTCCGGGATAATCTCTCAGCTTGTGGCAATGCAATCAACAAGATAAAAGTTTAAGAATCCATGTGCTATGTCCTACTTTTACTGCTACTGCCATCCTTCCCCCCATAAAAAAACATAAGAGTCTAAGAAATCAGGAAAGGAGGGCGAATACGTACCCAAATGGCGACAAGACAAAATGGTTGGCCGGTGGAGTCCTCAACGTCATCGTCGGCAGAGGGATGTTGGCTGGTTCCGTGGAGCCTTTAATTGCCGGTCACTCGCCTCCGTTGCCGGCAGCGGAGGTGGTGAACGCGGCAGCGGTACAGTGAATGCGTTGTTTGGACTACGTGGGAGTTGGGCGACAGTAGCGTCGGAGTGGGGAAGCGAGGTGGAGGTGGCGTTGGGTGGGGATGGCGTTGAAAATGGGCTGCGAAGGTGGGAGGTGGAGGTGGGTGTGGGTGAAAGATCGAGAGACAGATCTAGAGAGAAAGAGAGAGGGACAGGGGAGCGATGGGGAGAATGAGAAATAAAATAGGGTTTTCGTTCTTTTAATGCGGGCAAAAGAAAAGATCAAAAATGAGAAAATTTTCAAAAATATCATTTAGCGACGGATATTCCGTCGATAATAATCCGTCGCTAAAAGTCCGTCGTTAAAAATCTTTACCGATGGAATTTTCTGTGGGTAAAGATTTTTAGCGACGGACTTTTACTGACGGACAAATCCGTCGGTAAAGGCCACTTTTAGCGACGAAAATACTTCCGTCGCTAAAAGTCCATCGTTAAAAACTGTTTTTCTTATAGTGAAATAAGCCCTCAACTGGACAGAGCAGATGAGATCCCGGCCAAATAAAAGAGACAAAAATTGGTGGTGTTGCTTCCACAATGATCACGGCCGTACGACTGACGATTGCGAGTTGCTCAAGTGAGCAATCCTAATTAAGCACGGACACTTTAAGAAGTACGTGGCGTGTAAAGAAGGACAAAGACAAGCAATCCCAGTCTCTGAAGAAAGAGAGGAATGACAAGAGAATATGGGTACAAGGGATTGTAACTATTTTCCTATAATCCGAATAGAATGGAAAAGAAAGATTCTATTACTATTCGTATGAGACGTAACTTATATATGGCTGATAATTAACGATCATAAACTGAGCATTATTTGGGTCAAACCAAAATGGTTAAACCAAGCAAATCAAGTCCACATGTGAACATTTGGATTATTCTAACACATTTTTTGTGTTACATAACTACCCACTTAAAATGTTGACACTTGGCATCCTATACTTTTTTTTTCTTCTTGAAGATGACACAAATAGTAAAAATCTAGACATGTTTGATTTTCATAATTTGAAATTCATTTTATCAAATGTGATAATAAATATTTATACGTGATGTTTGATTTTTTAATAAAATTGATATGATTAAACTATATAAGAGGTCATGTTTGGTTCCTAAAATTTGGAAATCATTCTAAAAATTCAAAATACATCCAAAAAAATTCATGCTTGATATTATGATTTCATGATATCAAACATGATATATTGTATTTAACTTATTTCTACTCATTTTACCAAATGTGATACAAACTTATAAGTTATGTTTAGTTTTTTTGAACAAAATTCATATCATTAACTTTATTTTTGCACACGCGATGCGTGTGCGAAAATAAAGTTAATAGTACAAATTTTATTGAAAAAAATTAAACATCACGTATACGTGTTTATTGTCATATTCAGTAAAATAAATCTTAAATAACAAAAAAATAAGTTACAAAATAGTGTTATCATATCAAACTTGGCCTTTAACTTTTTTTTAACTATATTGTTTGATAAATTTTAACTTGTGAAAATTAAACATATTTTTGTAAGTAGTTACTTACCAATTAAGATTTTTATTTTGTGTCATTTTTTAAGAGAAGAGAACTCATTCTCATATTTCACTTTCTCACTCTATAATTCCAAAACTAGAGAATTCTAGAGAGAGAAATATACAAGATCCTGATGCAGGACCCCAATGATTGACCTTAACTCTAAACCTAAAAATTAAACTGTGACTGTCATCGTATATCCACACCTTCCCCCTTCTGCCTTTGCCCTCGCAGCTTTGTCACTCCTCAAGAAAGCTTTGGTCTCGGCCCTTATTCCGTCCTTACTCTCTCACACATCAGCATACTTTGCCATCTGACTGCGTCTAATGCTGAACCATTTTCTAAGCATCATCACTGTTGCCAACGAATTCCAATAATATTATAGTTGATCAATTATTAATATTTTGAACTTCCAATTGCACCCTATACTTCACTTAAAATTTTGAAACAGTTATATTCCTCTCCTAAACAATTTACCCATGGTCATAATACTAATATAAAATTTAAACCTACATGCCTAATGCTCTTCTTATAGCTCCACCCTATTCGTAATTAGGGGTAGACTACTCGTATGACCGGTGGGGACCATGGCACCCCCTTAGCTTTAGAAAATCTATTTTCTAATTTTTTAAATAATGGGTCATGTTTAAAATATTTACGAGAATGCTACTATATTGTAATATTAGTGTACTACGATTTCTTTTATTGTGTTTTTTACTTTTTGTGCCACCAGCCAATAATATTTGTCTATCTCGTTCATTTGCTTCATTTTTATTCTTTTAAATTCCAAATTTCAAATTTCAAATATCCAGATTATAAAGAAGCACGAATAGATCAAGATTAATATCTTTTTTCAGTTTAAAGCCTTATAGTATGTTAACTTGTACTTGATTATTGTCCTCATACAATTAATATCAAAATACATACATATATATATGTGTGTGTGTGTGTGTGTGAGAGAGAGAGAGAGAGCTGATCCCTGTCTACCGGTGAAGAAATGCTTATTTCTCCAACTGATCTTGTACCATCCACAACAGCAAATGGACAGTGCAGATGCCTTTTTTCAGACTTTTGCTTAACCACCCCTCTTAGAAGCGGTTAGCAAATTTTCCAAATTAACCCTTCCATCCAGCCACACCGTATTCTCTTTTTCTCTCTTCTCACCTTTCTCACCTTTTGTCTGTACACTAGAACAAAGAACCCATCTATATATTCTATCTCTCTCTCTCTCTCTGTGTTCTATCTCTCTTTCTCTACCAATTCCTTCTCTCCATCTCGACCGAAGCAGACATCGACGCCGCGACTCCCTAATGACGAGGCCGATAGATCAATGGACGCTGCTGACAACGCCAACAACGATGCTGTCCTTACGCAAGCCATCGCCGCCGTTGCATCTGTCCTACACCATATCTCTCGTCCCTCTTTCTCTCTCTAGCCTCTCTGCACCGCCGCAGTCGCCACCGTCTTTCGCCCAAGCCGCCGACGCTACCCAGCATCCCTCTGTCTATCTAATCTCTCTGTAATTTATTGGATATGGTGGTTGATAGTCGGCTTGAATAGTGGTGGAGGAGAATTGAGATGGTTGTGGCGTGGGAACTGAGATGGTTGTGGCATGGGAATGGTCGATTTGTGCAGTGGTGGAGGAGATCTTGTTTGTGCAATCGAAGAGGGGAGGGGAATCGTGGAGAAAGTCCACCAGTGGTGGCGGGGTGAGAAGAGGGAAGGGTAAAACAATCGGCGACAACAGCTGCTATTCCATTTTTGTAATTGTTCGTTGGGTGAAGTGGTCTTCGGTTATGCTTCCGGTGGTGGAAATGATGGTTAAGATGGTGGTGGGTGGTGATTTTGCATAAAATTCAGAATAAATTTCATTAAATAAGCTAAATCGAAAGATAAAAAAGATGATAGGAAAATACAAAACTACAGATCAATCAAACTGGAGATGATTAGATGAAATGATCAGAAACAAAGAAAGAAGAGAGAGTGGCAGTGGTGTGTAGGAGTTCAGAAAGAGAGAAGAAAGAGTGACAGTGGTCAAGAGAAGGGCATTTTTGACACTCTTTGTAGCGGTTAGTCTAGATGTTCGCTCGTCCACATTACCACATGGAAGGTGCGAGATCAATCGGAGAAATAAGCACTTATCCACCGGTAGATAAGGATTGGACCCACCCACACACACCCACACACACACACACCCACACACACACACACACACTAAAAGGGACAGTATTGCTAACATTTTATCTTCCAAAACTGTCCCCCTTATTTTCGGTCAAAATTATCCCATTATTTCAGTCAAAACCTCATTTCTCTGCTCTTCAGGAGAAGGTTACACGTACATTTCATTTCACAGCAGCTGCTTCGGTTACAACCAAACCAAAGCTGCTCTTCCTTCTCTCTTGTTTTGCTTTATCTTCATTCTTTTCTCCCTGATTTTCTTCTATGTTCACCTTTTGTAATTGAATTGGAAGACAGTCCACTTGCGGTAATCTTTTCCTTCGTTCACATTTCTCTGTTCTCTTTCATTCCTCTATGAGTCTTGTGATGTAGATTTTCGTCTCAGTTGCCTATCTTTTGCCTTTATTTATCCTTAGTTGCTTTATCTTCTTTCTTTTCTTCCAGCTTTTCTTGTGTACAAAAGAGCTACTGATGAGGCTTCACCTTTTGTAATTGAATTGGAAGACAGTCCACTTGCGGTAATCTTCTCTTTGATTCGTGTCTCTCTGTTCTTTTTCATTCCTCTCTCTTAGTCCTGTGATACAAATTTTCGTCTCAGTTCTTTTCTCTGAGATTCGTCTCTTTCATTTTATCTTATGCATTTCAATGGAAAACAGATCTTGTACCTTGTGTTAGCCGCAAGGGCAGCCTTTGTTTTAGGAACTTCTGCTCTTTAACACACTCTGCTTTTGTATGGGTGTGGATGGGTGGGCTATAGGCTGGAATCACGGCTGGTATAAAATAAAGAAGATGGGGAGCTTTTAGGCCAGCCTTTGTTTTAGGAACTTCTGCTCTTTAACACACTCTGTTTCTGTGTGGGTGTAAATAAGTGGGCTATAAGCTGGAATCACGGCTGGTATAAAATAAAGAAGATGGGGAGCCTTTTTTCAAAGTTTGAGTAAGCTACTGAGGAAGGAAAAAGCCCAGGAATGGGATGTTAGAAAGACTAAGAGCCGGTTGGATGGTTTGTGTGTGGGTGTAGCAAGTATACTTTCAGAACTCCTCTCTGATTTGTTGTGCCTTTGAGACTCTATCCATACATGTTGGCGAAAATATAGGGAACATTCAACGGATGCTAAATGATGCATAATCCAATTTCTTATGTAAACGCACTACTGCCTTGTACAACAATCTCACCTTTAAAGACAATTTATAGACCCTGGTCATTGACTAAGAGCATCAATCTGAGAAGTTCAAACCTTAATGTTACCATCTTCTGAGGCAGCCGATACAGACCATGGCTACAAAATCATGACCTTCTAGTCTCAAGATAAAAATGTATGAAATGAAGTCTAAAAGATGAAATTAAAGATGTCATGCATGGATAACTTTAATACAATCGAATGTACGAAGAACAAAAAGAGAAATTAATTGAGTTCACTGGAGTTGTAATTACCAGATGAGATGAAGGGAAAAGTATACTGAATTTACCATTCGAGCATACTGTCCACCTGATTTGCTCATGGCCATTTGACAAATCTCTGTTCCTTACCTGCTGTTGCAGCAATCTGAGGTTTTGTGATCTACCTGTGATATGCCATATCCCACTGCGGAAAGCTTCAGAGACCCTAAGATCATGCTTTGGTAACAAGAAAAGGTTTTTAAAGATAGTTGAAAAGTGTACCTTTTAGTACCTACAGATTTGCCTGCAAAACTAAGTAATCTACTGAAAATGGTTGAAAATCATATGAAGAGGTTCAAAGTAATTGAAGGAACAAAACTTCAAGTATAGAACAGGTACAACTATGACGCTGAGAGGCTCGAACGAAAATTCCCCAAGAGAGTTGTGTTATTAAAATAAGGAAATTCTAAGAAGTAAGAATGTTACAGTAACTTATAATTCTTTGTTCCTTACCTGCTGATGCAACAATCTGAGGTTTTTTGATCTACCTATGATATGCCATATCCCACTGCGGAAAGCCTCAGAGACCCTTAGATCATGCTTTGGTAACAAGAAAAGGTTTTTAAAGATCGTTGAAATGTGTACCTTTTAGTACCTACAGATTTGCCTGCAAAACTAAGTAATCTACTGAAAATGGTTGAAAATCATATGAAGAGGTTCAAGGAAATTGAAGGAACAAAACTTCAGGTATAGCACAGGTACAACTATGACCCTGAGAGGCTCGAACGAAATTTCCCCGAGAGAGCGGTGTTCTTAAATTAAGGAAATTCTAAGAAGTAAGAATGTTATAGTAACTAATATAATTCTCTGTTCCTTACCTGCTGTTTTGTGATCTACATATGATATGCCATATCCCACTGTGGAAAGCTTCAGAGACCCTTAGATCGTGCTTTGGTAACAAGAAAAGGTTTTTAAAGATAGTTGAAAAGTGTACCTTTTAGTACCTACAGATTTGCCTGCAAAACTAAGTAATCTACTGAAAATGGTTGAAAATCATATGAAGAGGTTCAAGGAAATTGAAGGAACAAAACTTCAGGTATAGCACAGGTACAACTATGACCCTGAGAGGCTCGAACGAAATTTCCCCGAGAGAGCGGTGTTCTTAAATTAAGGAAATTCTAAGAAGTAAGAATGTTATAGTAACTAATATAATTCTCTGTTCCTTACCTGCTGTTGCAGCAATCTGAGGTTTTGTGATCTACCTGTGATATGCCATATCCCACTGCGGAAAGCTTCAGAGACCCTAAGATCATGCTTTGGTAACAGGAAAGGGTTTCCAAAGATCATTGAAAAGTGTACCTTTTAGTACCTACAGATTTGCCTGCAAAACTAAGTAATCTACTGAAAATGGTTGAAAATCATATGAAGAGGTTCAAAGTAATTGAAGGAACAAAACTTCAAGTATAGAACAGGTACAACTATGACGCTGAGAGGCTCGAACGAAAATTCCCCAAGAGAGTTGTGTTATTAAAATAAGGAAATTCTAAGAAGTAAGAATGTTACAGTAACTTATAAATTAGAGCACAATAGGAGGAAGCTAAACATAATAGCACGAATTAGGGAAACCGACATGCCTCATCTCAGTATCATTGTACACTAACTGAAAATCAAGTAAGCAGAATTAAAACATAGTAGCATACGTTAAAGCGATTAAAGATGGAATATGTATAGCAGCCACTAAGAAAAAGTCTAGGAAGCAAGGACAAGGGACATGTAATGAAGTAGCAACAACTACGAAGGAAAGCATAGAGAATTTAGTACAGAAGAGAGGGACATCAGAAAGGAGGAAAGAAAAAGAGAAGATAAAGAAGGAGATAGATAAGGGAGAAAATTGTCCTCTTACCAAAGCAGATGGTATCAAAGATACCATATACGTGTAGTTATGTGAACAATTAAAATGACAATCGTGGTACTCTTCAGATTTTGAATGAAATGAAGGACCATTTTTGGGACAGTATTAACTTCTACTTTTTGTTACTGGTGCAAAACATATTCGTATTAATGTTGTTATCTTCTTTTAACTTCTACTTCAGGTACATTCTCAGGACCACTTGCTCCTCATCTGGTTCTACATAGAAAAAAGGTAAGTGCTCACTTAGACTTTAAAGTGTCACAGTATCAACTACTATAACTCATTCATTACTTGTGTACATCTTATGTTACATGTTCACGTTACGTTGTACATATTGTTGTCTATTGGTTTGATATTGTCTTAGTAACTTATGATTGCTACTTTCTGCAAATTAAGCTAAGAAGAATGTTCAGCTTTTAAAGATGCTTGTATCTACTGAATCACAATGCAAACGGAAGGGAATAGAGATGTTAATATATGCTTGTCCAAAGGCAAAGGTGTTGACAAGCTCTATTATGTCAATACGATAATATTATTACATTACTCCTGCTAACCTTTACCTCTCTAACATTATCTTAATTTCTACATATAGAAAGAACAACTTCAGCTTCGAAGAGAATATCAGAGAAATTATTATGCAAACATGAGTTTTGAAAAGAATGTCGCCTTGCTCCAACATAAAAGAGAATATTATCATTTCCAAAAAAACCAGCTCATCCTCACAACATCCTGTTGTTGGTACTGCTTCTTTGAAGTTCTTCCTAACCAAAAAAAAGGCAGTTATTTCAGGTATTAACTCATGTAAATAGATACACAGATTTCTTCATTCTACGAATTGAATAAATATAGGAGACAGGTGCTCTGTAGTACTCCCTAATTCAACATCATTTCCAACCCATACATCAGAGGAAAACTCTATTCAGCACGAAAGTTTAACGGCTCCTCTGTGTGTTGGTATGTCCACTTGTTTCCATAACTGTCACGCCCCCAACACGGGAGGCCGTGACAATCAACAAACCTCTAAATATACCGCTAAGGTTCAAAATGCAACTGTATAAACATAGCACTAAAATCCTTCAACATAAAGTTAACTCATAGCTTACGCCATCCTTCGTTATTTCTCCACAGAATCTGGTATGTGTCATGGTCCACTCTCTCCGTGAACTAGAAGTACCGGCGAGGCCGAGGCTCCAAGTTTGAGTGAAGAGGAACAGGCCCAAGCAAGCTAATACATCGAACCGCGGCGTCTTCGTCTGCATGTACATGGACTATATTTTTTGGGGTGAGAGCCTCAAGGCGGCCGTCTGGAGCGCAGCAGAAGTAGAGGCCTTTAGATATAGAATAGCTTGGCAAATTTATAGAGGCCGGCCTAGACCAGTTAGGTTTACTCTACATCCGTCTAAGGACGAGAATCCGACTCAATGATGACTTCTTGTAAATGATTATTTTAAGACAACAATTTTATTTTAAATACCAATTTATTACTTGTTCAATTGAGACATGTATTTTTTTGTGTTGTGGTGGTTTATTAGTGTGTCGTGGATTTTTGGCCCTTATTGAGATAGGCTTGATGGTGGTAAGAAAATATTATGGTGTAATTTTTTTGCCCTCATTGAGACAGCATGATGGTGGGAAAGAACCAAATAAAGCAGTATTCAAGAAAACACCAAAAAAATCTAATTGTTTAAGTCTAATGTTTCTATTGCGCCGTCTACTATATAGTATAGCGGACATCCTGAACCACCGAAATTTTTTTAAGTGTTGAAGTCTAATGTTTCTGCTTCATCGTCCCCTATATAGTGTACCAGACATCCTGAATGATGTTAGGTGCCCTAAAACATAAAAAAAAAATAAGTGTTGAAGTCTAATGTTTCTACTGCGCCGTCCGCTATATAGTGTAGCGGACATCTTAAACAACCACAAACAACTAAGTGTTGAAGTCTAATGTTTCCGATGCATCGTCCGCTATATAGTATAGCGGACATTCTAAACAACCAAATGAAACATAGTGTTGAAGACTGATGTTATGTGCCCTAAAACACCAAAAAAGTTTTAAGCGTTGAAGTCTAATGTTTCAGCTACGCCGTCCGCTATATAATGTAGCGGACATCCTTAACAACAAAAAAACTAAGTGTTGAAGACTCATGGTTCTGCCGTCTACTAGATAGTATAGCGGACAGTCTAAAACACCAAAAAAAAATTAAGTGTTGAAGTGTAATATTTTTGCTTCACCGTCCGCTATATAGTGTAGCAGACATCCTAAACAACCAAAAAAAACTAAGTGTTGAAGACTGATGTTAGGTGCCCTAAAACACCAAAAAAATTCTAAGTGTTGAAGTCTGATGTTTGTGTTGCGCCGTCCACTATATAGTGTAGCAGACAGTCTTAAAAAAAAAAAACTAAGTGTTGAAGAGTCATGGTTCTGCCGTCCGCTAGATAGTATAGCGGACAATCTAGAACACCAAAAAAATTCGAAGTGTTGAAGAGTAATGTTTCTGTTACACCGTCCGCTATATAGTGTAGCAGACACCCTAAACAACCAAATAAAACAAAGTGTTGAATACTGATGTTAGGTGCCCTAAAACACCAAAGCAATTCTATGTGTTGGAGTCTAATGTTTCTACTGTGCCATCCGCTATACAGTGTAGCGGACATCCTAAACAACCAAAAAAACTAACTGTTGAAGACTCATGGTTCTGTAGTCCGCTATATAGTGTAGTGGACATCCTGAGCAACCAAATAAAACTAACAGCCGAAATCACAAAAATATATCATCCATCCGCTAGACTAAGTGGCGGATGGAAGAAAACAATCACAAAAAAAAAAAAAATTTCTTGATGGCTCACAAAAGATTATTACAACAAATTTATTACAAAAAGTCCAACAACTAAAGGTCCACTACATCTTCTTCCTCCTCATCTTCGGCATCATCTTCTTCTTCGTCTTGCAAACCCCCTGGTCTTATCCCTAGTTCCTTGTAATGGTTTCGCTTGTCATGGTTGGTCATTTTGTTGCACAGTGCACACATTCTTGTCTTTTTAAGTTTGGTTGCTTGTTTATTAGAGCACTTCATCCGCGTAGATCTCTTACCGCCTTTCGTTTGCGATATAATTGGATTCAAAGGCCGGATATCACTGTCATCTTCCTCAATATATAGGGTCATCATCTTCTGATCCTTGTGTAGGCTCAGTGTCAACCCCAATGCTGACTGAAGCTACTTCAAAATTGTCGATGATGGGCTCTTGCCGCTGTGCTATCTCGAGGAGATGTTTATACCCAGTCATTGTAGCAGCACCCTTTATGGATAAACGTGTAAACATTGTCACCAGATGATTATACCGCAACGTCTCTGATTCTCCAAAGTCAGTATACGGATGCTCCGGAAAGGCAATGATACCGTGCAACCTGTTTGCAACCTTCGTCCACTGCGGCAGAACGTATTTATCGGGGATTGCCTTGATATTCTTCTGGGTGAAAAAGCGCAGAATATGTCTACACAGGTTGCCACGGAACTCAAACTTCTTGCAAACACATGTCACCAAATCCGTCAACGTGTCATGGCTAACTGTATACATTCTGCGCAGCTTCTCAGGGACGAGGTCATTCATCAGCGAATAAACATTGAACTCACGTGTAGACTTTTCTGCCACCTTGTTTATACTGTATAGTCTCTATTTTTGCATCTCCACTTTGTATTGCATGAATATCTCCTTTGTATAGACTTTTGCATTGTTTAGCACCAACGGGGTCTCAAGCAACCTTTTCCTTTGTTTGTACGTGCTCGCTAAGTCTGCAACCCTTTCTTTTACGAATAACGAGGCAACCGCTTTTTGGGCGAACGTGACAAAACTCTTCAAATTGGTAGTTGGACCCACATAACTATCGAACCAGGCATTCAAATATTCACTCTTGCCCTTCGTTTTTATGCCCGCAGAAAAATACCATCTCGTGCAAATGCCAATCCATTGCTCTTTGAGCTCATACAAGTGTTGGAGCCACTCGTGGTCTTGCAATGAGTAATCCTCAACAAGCTTTTCCCACCTCTTCTCAAAATCATCAATCGTTAACGACTTGTTAACGCACTTGTCAAAATCATGTTTAAAGTCTGGATACTTTGCATACACGTGATGCAGACGTTCAAGGTATTTGTTGTTTATGTGCCAAGTACACAAGTTGTGTCGAGTATCTGGGAAGACAGTAGCAATAGCCTACTTCATAGGCAAATCTGGATTTGTGACGATAACATAGGATGCTTTGAAGTTCATTGCTTCCTGCCACGCCCTAAACAACCATACAAAAGAACTCTCACTCTCGTCCCTTAACAAAGCGAACCCGAACAGGATGGAGTGGTAATGATGATTGACGCATGTGAAAGGAGCGAACGACATCGAGTACTTGTTAGTACGATATGTGGTGTCGAAAGTCACAACATCTCCAAAATACTTATAAGCAAGCCTTGAACGACCGTCGACCCAAAAAATTGTGGAAACTTGATACTCGTCGTCAAGTTTATAATCGAAGGTAAACTGCGGGTCCTTCATCTGCATCTGCATCTGCTTCAATAGGCTTATTGTGGATTGAGTATCATTGAGGTCATACGCAGCTCGTCTTTGGGTTCGGACCGCGTTTTAAACGTCTGTCGTGTTAAAGTTTAGATTCCGAATTCCGCCAGCCTGTTCAACAAGAACATTAACAATGTCGGTATGTCCTATCCACACATTGCTCATTGTGTGAATCAGGCTCCTTGTGACCTTACCCATCTTCTTGTGTTGATGCATCTGACTCACATTAGAAGGGTTACTAACGGGTGATTGTGTGCCAATTCCAAGCTAGTAATAAGCCAATGATCTTGCTTGTGTTTATGGCTTACGAACATCTTGACCTGTCAATTCGTGCGTGCAAAGCAGTCCCGTCTTCTCCGCGCATATCCTATTTCGTCATCACTGTCATCATTACCGACGTGTGTCTCATTTTGCAGTGGGTGTCTGCTCCTATGACACTTGTATAAGCGAGAGCATATTTTTTTGTGATGTTGCTTGTTCTTGTAGTCTTTATTCTAATGCCAAATCCAACCCTCAACAAATACGCTCGAAAACATTCTTCGGCTTCCTCCAATGTTTTAAACGTTCGTCCTAGATACGGATCACTAGCATCTACTGGGGTGTTGGAGCTTGAAAACAAATCGGACATTGTGAAACAAAACCTATGTAGAAATAGATTACGCTTAACTATCAAATGGCGTTTCTTGAACATATCAAATCAAAATTACCTTGATGAATAGACCAATTTAGCATGACAAATATACCAAACATAATCTTAAATTATCTACAATTTAACAATTATTAATTTCTTGAACCTAACAAATTAAAATTACTAGGTTGAATAGACAAATTTAACATGCCAAAATACAACAAACATAATCTAAAAAAATTTCTAATTTAACTATAATAAATTTTTTGAATTTAACATATTAATATCTTGAACATGACAAACTAAAATTACTTTGATAAATAAATAGACTGATAGATACTACAAACATAAACTCAAAAAAATTTATATATCCATCCAAAAAAAAAAGAAACTTCACCATTCACAAACTTATCTTGCTTGAGTGAAGCTTGAAGCAAGTGTTATTTGAAGGGAGCTGAAAATGGAAACAAGTGGATCTCAAGTAGATGAGAATGGAAAAATATATGGGAATTAGGGCACTTTTGGGGTATATCTGCCAAGTTGTATGCCACACTGTGTAGCGGACGACAGTCGTGGGGGGAAGATGTGACATGTGGACAAGATGTGGACTTGACCTGACAACCGTCAGGCAAAAAGTCGTCCGCTACATAGTGTAGCGGACGACTTTTTGCTTGACGGTTGTTAGGGTCAAAAAGTCGTCCGCTAGACTATTTAGCGGACGACATGGAGGGGCAATTTGGTTAAAAAAATCCCGTTGGCGACACAGTGTCGCGGACGACTGACAACCTTTTAAAAAAAGGAACTGGACCGTCCATCATTTCAGGATGGACGGCCAGATCGCGTTGGCAACTTCTCTTATTCTGCCCGCGATATCAACGGATCAGCTCCCCCCCCCCCCCACACACACACACACATATATATATATATATATATATATATATATATATATATATACCCAAAAGCAAATAAGTGTATATTTGTTGGCTATGATTCACGTAAGAAAGGTTGGAGATGCATGGATCCAGAAACACATAAGTTTTTCACTTCTAGATCAAGATGGTGTTTGATAAGGTCTCATCATTTCCCAGAGGTGATGAAAGTGCTCAGTTTTTTCCTGAAACTAGTACTCCTTCCTCTCCTATAAGGCAGATTGAAGACATTCCAGGTAATATTTTGGTGTCTTCAAACTTTGATAATGATGGGTATACTGTGTCCACAATGAGAAGGTCAACAAGAGAAATAAGACAACCTGATTACTTCAAAGATTATGCAGTTGGCTTGAATCAGTGTAGTGTGACTACTTGTTTCCTTTTCGAACAATAGATGGCAGTGAACCTTGTTGCTAAGATGAAGCGAGAGGTATCTCAAAATGGGAAGTAGCTACACAAGAAGAAATTGTTACATTAATGAAAAACAAGATAGGGGAGCTTGTGCCAAAGCCTAAAGACTATGAATTCGTAACCTGCCAATGGGTTTACAAATTGAAGAAGACGACGGATAAAACGGTTGATAGGCACAATGCTCGACTTGTTGCTCACGGATTTTCACAAAGTTATGGGTTAGTCTACGAGGAGCTCTCAGCCCAGTAGCCAAAATGGTCACCGTGAGAGCAATTATCTCTTTAGCTTCTAAGGGTTGGAAGTTTTGGCCACCTGATGTAAAGAACGTATGGCCTAATGGCGAGATCGATTGTGAAGTTCTTATGGAGCAACCGCAAGGTTTCATCTCTAAGAAGTTTCCTCAATTGAAGAAGGCTTTGTACGGTCTAAAACAAACTCCGCGTGCATGGTATGGTAAGATTGCTCAATATCTTACTTTCTGTGGTTTTAAAATTTCAGATTCCAAATCTAGTATTTATAAAGATGGAGTCTGGTAAGCATGTGGTGGTTCTATTGTATGTGGATGACATGATCGTCAAGGGAGACAAGATGATGAAATTTCACGTTTAAAGAATGACTTGTCCATCCATTGTGAAGTGAAGAATTTGGGCGAAGTTAGATGTTTTCTGGGCTTAGAAGTTGAAAGGTCAGAAGATAGGTTTTTCATATCTCACAAGAGATATGCTAAAAGTTTGCTGGAGCATTTTAAGATGTGGAGGCGAAAGCAGTGGCTACTCCTATGGAGCCTTATCTCAAGTTAAAGAAAGGTGAAGGATAGTTGCCGAAGGACGCAAGGAAGTTTTGCAACTTGTTGGTAGTTTGATTTATTTAACTATCACAAGGCCGAATATTGCTTACCCTATTGAGTGATCTCCCGATTCATGCAGAATCTAAGGACTCCTCATCTGGATGTTGCAAGGAAGGTAATGCGTTATGTAAAAGGATCTCTTGGATATGGGCTTATGTACAAAATGGGTGGAAATTTTCTACTTAGTGGCTTTAGTGACGCCGATTGGGCAAGTGATGAAAATGATCAGCATTCTACTACAAGCTACTGTTTTAGTAAGGGACCAGTAGCTATTTGCTGGTGTAGTGAGGAGCAAATTAGAGTTGCTCTTTCCAGCACTAAGGCGGAATACATTGCAACAACTATGGCCACGCAAGAATGCATTTGGCTGAAGCGGTTGATCAATGATATTTACAAGGAAGTGGATTATGCATTACCAATTCACAGTGACAATAAGGTGTTGTTAAACTTGCTTCAAATCATGTATTTCATGTCGGACAAAGCACATTGAAGTTCCTCATCGTTTTGTGCGAGAGAAGGTGCCAAGTCAAGATATTAAGTTGGATAGTGTTCGTACAAGTAATCAAGTTGCAGATCTCTTTACAAAGGGATTGATAGAATCCAAGTTTGAAAGGTTTAGAGCTGCACTTGGTATGCTTCATAGAAAGCATGCACTAAGGGGGAGTGTTAAAAATTAGTGCATCTTACCTTTGCTTTAAGCTTTAGTCTTATTCACAGTTAGTAGTTCCTATTTTTTCTGCGATTCAGTAGTGCTTTGAAGAAGTCAATTTGGTTAGTAGGTCGTGGAGTCATTATAGGATAAGTTCGTTAGTAAGTTGAGAACTTGTGGGGATTTTCATGTACGTATTGTTCTATTTAAGAAGTCAGTATGTAACGTCCTAAAATAATAGAGAACTCTTCCAAAATTTAGCACTTTTGCTATTTTGTGCCCCTGCTCCTTACAATGCTATGTGTCTATTCATATTCTGTTCTTTTTGAGAAGATAAGCTTGGCTGTAGGGACTATGAGAGAGAAGCTAAAGTGAACCCACCATGCTCCGAGGAAGTATCAGCATGAAGGGAATAGGTGACGGCGAGCCGGGCCAAACTCCGGCAGCCCATCGGAGGGGAAATCCTCTGCTCGCACGCCGCTCCCGCAAACTCGGCTTGTGCCACTGGAGCATCTCTAACAAACTTGCTGACCATGATGCGAGCTGCCCTTGGAGAGATTATACACAAATCTGATATGCATAAGGGAAAGGCTATTTTAACTTGATATATGAATCTATCCATTTTATGTGAATAAAAAGGGATCTAATGAGATAGAATAACACTTTTGATACAAGACCTAGCCGACGATTAAACGAGTATTACGTCTCTTGGCTTCGTACATTGGTATGCCGCATACCAATGTACGAAGCCAAATTTCTGCCGCATACCGTATGCGGCAAGATATGCCCTTAATGTAGGCCCAAATTTTGATGTTTGAGTCGACTCTTAGTCAACCCAATCTCGTTATTTAATCCACATAAAAGCTACTTCCCTCAGTAAATTACTCCAATAAGTTTTGTGGATTTTAACTGCTTAATGAACGGATCCACATTACAAGCAAAAAAGAAAAGGTGAAAAAGTTTATAGGAAGGAAATAAAGTCTCTATAATGTAGACACGGATGTCTGTTGCTTTAAGTCAACTCCTAATGAAACCAATCTTTTGTTCCATTAACAAAACATCATACCCTTTTGAGAAGAGAGAGAGAGAGAGAGAGAGAGAGAGAGACTTCTCACCTTATGTTGATATTTATTGTCTGAATCTGAATTGAGAGTCGGTCTTCGATTAAGGAGTCATATTTATTTTTAAAAAGATCCAAATATACAAAGACGAGAGTCTATTTTTCTCTTAATATGTCAATCCATCCAACAAACTTGAGCGACGGAAAGAAGTGAAAAAACATATAAAGAATTGGAAATAACATTTTTTTTATATGAAAACGGAAACAACGAAATAGTTATCCAACAAACTTAATTAAGCTGAAGAAGCAAATATTCCATGGCTTTTCTTCCCTCCAGCTAATTAACTGTGTTGTTTGTAATCCTCTGAAGTTATATAGAGGAAGCCTGTACCACTGTACAAAGACCACGGGGTGTGTGTATATCCCGGACACGTGGAATGGAATATCTTTTTGACAAATTGCTTCCAACTTTCACACTGGCAAATGGTGAAGGTTGTTTCGTGGAGTGTTCCTACAACAGAAGCAACTGACATGGATGGCTTAATGAGATAATTGACGAAAAGTTTCTACACTGGGTTGGACGAAAACCTCCACCACAGAAGCAACCTCCTTAAGTTTAACGTAACAAATAACAACAGAAGGGAAAATAATAATAACAAAATTGTAGTAGATACACTTAACGTTTGAATAAGAAAGTTCATATAATGCTACCAAATCTGATGCACTGACATAATATAATGCTTCTCAACAACGATTAATCAATAATTTTGAAAACTTTGAAGGTAAAATTAGTCTTATGCCTGACGTTTGAAGATCTCCTAATATGCTTAACTTTTCTGGTGTCGCAAGAGAACCATTACTTTCAAAATGTTTACCTGTCCACATGATGCATCTGATATGCTGAAATTATCTGTAGAGCATGTTTGAACTTTAACAAGATAATGAGTATATTAGTCTTGATAATGCGTTTAACTTTCAAACTATCTGAGAAAGCAGATTACACGTGGAACTTTAGCTTAAAATGTTTTCGAATGTAGAGGTCAAGATGTTCTAAAAATTTTCAAATTTTTTGACACCTAGGTTTTTTTATAATTTTGATAAAATGACACCTGGGATTTTTGGGAGGGACGCTCTATGTTCACTCTCAAGAGCTTGGTACGGATTTTAGGGAGGAGATGGAGAGTTTTAAGTATTTATTGGCATGTACAAGTGGCTGAGTGAGAATACAATTTAATTGTGTCCAAGTGGAGGAGAGAAAAAAGTTATGCATATTGATTGGTCAAATTACAAATAACAAATGCAAAGGGGGCATCACATAGAAGAATGGGTCAAAGGAGGTTGGCCCTGGCCTCATATACATATATTAGATCATCTTCTTGTTATCCTATGTTTCGCCTGATATTGGTATTTTACTTCAAACAAAAAAATCAATTTGGAACTAAAATTACAGATTTCAGAGAGTAATATTTTGGTCTATGACTTGGCTTTGGTTTTAAAAAGTACATCTTGATCTTGAATAAAACAAATTGATTTGTCAAAAGTTTTGAAGTTTTGAATAACACTATCAATCGTGGCCTCCCCTAATGTTTTGACCCTGTAAGCCCTCAATATGCCAATTGATTTGTGATAAAATTTAAAAAACTAACACTCTCCCCATCGAATGATGCTATGCTGCATCATGATCCCATCTTTGGTTTTTGTTTCATAGCAGGGTTATTTTTGTCTCTGTCTGTGTGTCATACTGTAGTTATTTTGATTTTTGAAATGTATCTTCCTAACTCCTCAGCGCCTTTATTGGACATTTCACTCTTCTATGTTCTTGATCACACTTTAGTTTCCACAACTTATATAACTTCAACGATGACTTGAGATAACGTGTAATATATAACACAAACTTCGATGTCAAAACACAATATATAACCAAACAACTTCTGCAGTATACATCGCGAGTAAATATTACATGGTCCTTAGAACGACGTCAGCTGCTTTGACTCTTAGCACGACATCATGTGACAATGTAACATATATACTACTATTTTATCTCTTGAACAGTTAGATCATCACACAAATATACTAAGCACTTTTCTACGTACAAGATATGAAAGCATGAAAGTGATGGTGCCTAACTTCTGCTTTGACTAATCCCGAGCATCCATGCCTAACTTATGTAGGAGTTACCATTTTTAGGAGCTTCTATGATCTTCAAGTACATAAATGTTTTTGAGTGATGGTGCAGCATGAAAGTGTTGTTATTGCTTTGTAAAAGTCATAGACCGCTGGAATTTTTTTTTCTTTTTTGGGAGGTAAGAACCCTACCATATTAACAAGCACATGGATTACACTTTCATACATAAGCAAGTTAATCTAACAGCAGTAAGAACATGACTTCTATATACAACCTATAACCTGGGAACCTCCCCTGCCCATCATACAGGCCTACGGGACCAAAAAACTAACACCTCCGCTTGAGGTCAAAAATAGCCTGAACAGGAGACATAGTCTAGTCTGTAGATACCAAAATACAACACCGGCCTGCAAAACAAGCTAATCTTCGAATTTCTGCCAAATACTGCTTATTTCCTAAGCTGATAGAGCAGCATTGTGCTGCATCCAACCTAGAAAATAAGTCAAAAAGAGCCAGGGAACTCGTTGTAGAGAGATCAACCTTCCCTGACAACTGTTCCATCAAAGAAAGATCACTAGTAAATAACTGGATGTGTAAAAAATCATGAGCCAAAGTCTAGAACAGTATAACTGAGAGTGATGACAACATCAAACAATCTATCAATACAACAAAGAGGGTGTGCAAAGGAAGCCACCCGAGACCTGTGTCATCAACTACTTCCATACCGGTACACACAGAAAATCGGTCACGCTACCAAACCATATTAAATCTAAATGAAACTAGCCTAAAGTCACTCAAAACGTTTAGTAGCGCTAAAAAAATGCTATTAAGAATTGTCACTGAAAATGTTAACAAAAAAGTCACTCGAAACATTTAGTGATTATTAATTGTCTCTATATATGGGATTAGAAGAAGATTTAACAATTCGGATGATTGAAAAAATTTGTTCATTTCATATCTATCAAAAACATGTTTAATCAGCGGCATGGGCAGAGTTCTGTTCATGCGCATACAAGATACACGTGCCAAACTTTAATGACTGATAAACATTTATTTAACCATCATCGTCACAGGAGTTTTTCATCTCAAAGTTTCTAAACAATCTAGACTTAAAGAACAGTATGACGAACTTCAGTTGTTCAAAGGAATTTCAGTCATAAGGTGATAAAGACAGAGAAAGGTGGCAACAAAGCTGTCAAGACAAAGTGCAGAACAGAATGAAGAGAAAACAAAACTGCGAAGATGAATCAACAAGCCAACTGAAGGGAGAGTGGTAGTGGTACAGTGACATCAAACAAGAAGGCAGTGGAAGCAAAGAAAACTCCGGCGTGCTCCAGCATTCTTGATAAAAATGGGAACTTCAGAGTG